>CM046728.1:27502903-27708403 GCA_025584915.1 Monochamus saltuarius | reverse complement strand
ATGCTTTAGCAGAACGACTTTCCGGTAAGCATGTTCAAAATGCAGATACTTTTACAACGGTGTGCAGTAAGTGCAAGTGTATGCCAGCGCTGCTGGCATGACAGGCGAAATTTGCTACCGAATCGTGGAAGAGATGGAGATCCAGGCCGTCCACGGCGTATTGCAACAGTGTAGCGTATCATACACGAGGCTCAATGATATCCGTATTATGTACAGCTTGTCCAAGCATTAATACCAAGAGATGGACGAGCAGGACCGGTATCATAGCTGCCACGATCTCCTGACATTAAATCATTTGGACTTATTTTTGTGGTGATATTTAAAAAATGAAGTATAGTGCACCGAAGTGGACATTATGGATGATTTACGCAAACGTATCATAGCTGCTACCAATAACTCACAAGTTCAAAGCGGGCAAGAAGAAGAAACATTTGTGTTAGTTTGTAGAAACTGGATAAGACGGGCACAAAATGTTGTTATATCATCAGGTATGTCAAGCTATTTTACTAATTAAAACCACAAATTAATTCTATTAACAATTAATAACAATAGCGACAAAAGCAGTGGAATTTGATGTATAAAAATAGGTGTTGCAAAATGTGATTTATTGGGAATTTCCTTCAATATTTTCTCCGGTTGTCGATTATACGCCTTTAGACTTTACAGTGGACAAGTTTCCAGTGCCGTGCGAAAGAGTATTTTTAAATCATTTTTGGACTGCTCCTTTTGATTTTATTTTTACAGAATTGTATTTCTAACAGTGCAGAGTAGTACTTAACAGTACCTTAAAACATTTTTTTAGATAAATTCTTAATAATAATAATGATAATAATAATATAATAGTATTAATAATAATAATAATAATTTGTCTTTATTGGTATATATTCAATAATAACAAACAAACTCAAACAATAGCTGGCGCCGTTCGGCTCTTCAGCTGCTCTTCCACGTAACCAAAAAAAAAATAAAAAAAATGCATAGCATAAATGCACCGAAAAGAGTAAATAAGCAAATATAGAAGCAAGATACAAAATGAAAACAGCTATGAACATTTATCTTTTGCTCATTAGTAAAGCCTTGACGTGCTTACAAAATGTGGTTATTATATTTATCGATTTAGTATCTGATGGTAGTTTATTGAAAACCTTAGTTGCATTATAATATGTAAACGAGTTACAGAATTGAGCAGTATTATGTTTAGGCCGTGTGTATCCTCGCCTTTTGTTAGCTTGTTAAAAAGATATTTAGGCGACTGAAATTGATTAAGCTTAAATAATAGACAAGCCATGGTATTTAAATCTTTTACACAAATTTAGCCACCTGGTTTTCTGAAATTTGATGGAGATGTGATCATATTACGAAGACCATAAATCTATCTAAGCAAGAATTTTGAATTTTCTATAATGACATTTTATACGAACGAAGTAAAGTAGGCCCGTAAACATCACAATAAGCGAGATGGGAAAGCACTAATGACTCACACAGTAATGCTTTAACATCTCTGTCCAGAATATCTTTATGGAGATAGAGCAGTTTGAGTTCTCAATCTAAATCTTAAACCACAGTCCAAAATTTCTACAATTATCTTTAGTTGACACAATATTGTTATTTAGTGTAATTTTAAAGTTAGGATTGTCAATCATACTTTGCCTATTTTTACAAAATACTAAAAGTTCAGTTCTAGTTTCATTAAGAACTAGACTATGGGCACAAGCTACTTGATAAAATGTTTTTAGGTTTTAATTTATATTAGTTAAGGCCAAATCGAGGTCAGATATATATAGAGAAAGAATATAATAATTGCGTATCATCCGCATACTGGTGTATATAACAATGTTTAAGATAACTCTAAAAATCAGCAGTGTAATCGGAAAAAGAATCGGCCCCAAAATGCTACTCTGTGGAACACCTCTTGTTACGGGCTTATATTGTGATAACTTATTATTAATTATGACACATTGCTGCCTATTAGACAAATAACTTTAAAAAAATGAGACGGCAAAACCCCAAAATATCTCAATTTACTACATAAAATATAATGATCTAACGTATCAAACGCCCTACTTAAACCTAAAAGAATTAAAAATGAATTTTCTCTTCTATCTCTACTCTTAAATAATTCATCAGTTACATGCAAAATGGCAGTTGTTGTACTGTGATTTTGACGAAAATGACAAGGTAAAATCTCATTGTTTTTTAAGTAATTCTTTAACCGTGAAGCAACAACTTTTTCAAGAACTTTTGAAAGGGTACATAAAATACTGTCACGGATTTCCCAATCTTTCTTTTCTTTCCAGAAAAACAATTCGTTAATTAATTACTTCTTTATTAACTACTGAACACTACTAATTACAGGTCAACTAAACACTTATTTAATTAATCGCTATCTAAATCACTTTGATATCTCCAACTAAACACTTTAATTCAGACTGTAACACAAGACTTATACAAGACTAACTAACTCGGCCGTTTATTCTTCTTTTATAGACCTAAGGAATATTCCAGGTATATTCCAGTATCTCTAGATCCCTTTTCTCGTACGACTGGAACGCTTCTCGTCGTTTCTACGATTTTCTAGTAACGCCTCGATTCACGCATGTTGTTTGTTTACCAGAATGGCGTAGGGGCGATCAGGGCAATCTTAGGCAATTCGCGGTGCCACAGTCGTAGGTTTGGGAGTGAGTGGGGCAAATTCCGTGACACTGCCCCTCCTTAGGACCGATCGTCCCGATCGGATACACCTCTATACGGGGACAGACGCTCCAGATGGGCGACCTTCATCTTACTCCTGGGAGTCCTCTGTATCCGGTAGACGACATCATTGATTCTTTTAATGACTGTGTGGGGCCCTCCCAACGGTTCTGTAGTTTAGGCGATCTTCCTTTCTTCCGCGTGGGGTTGTACAGCCACACCAGGTCACCTTGTTGGAATCCGACTGTATTGGCCCGGACGTCGTATCGAGTCTTCATGCGATCGCTCTCTAATCGCATTCGAGATCTGACTTGATCGTGTACGGCTGCTAGTCTTCGTTCTAGGTCATGGGTATAAGTGTCTGGCTCTGTGGGCTGTTCCGCAGGACGACCAAATACCAAATCTGCTGGAAGGCGAAGCTCTCTTCCAAAGATGATCCGTGCGGAGTCTTCCCAGTCGTTTCATGGACAGCTGAGCGGTAAGCTAACAGGAAGAGTGGAATGAGCTTGTCCCAGTCTGTCTGGTTCTCATTCACAAACATCCTCAGATTGGTTTCTAGTGTGGCGTTGAAGCGTTCCACCATACCATCTGACTGGGGATGCAGTGGGGTGGTCCTGGTTTTCGGATTCCCATAAGCTCGCAGACCTTTCGGAACACACCTGATTCGAAATTTCTGCCCTGATCTGAATGTAGTTCCATGGGCACACCAAATCTGCAGAACAGGTTGTTGACTAGCGCTTCTGCTACGGTTGTGGTCTCTTGATTGGGAAGGGGGTATACTTCCGGCCATTTGCTGAAGTAGTCCATGGCCACTAGTAGATATCGGTTCCCACTTTGGGTTTTCGGAAAGGGGCCAGCGATATCAATGGCAATCCTCTCAAACGGTGCTCCTACGATGTACTGGCGCATTTTGCCTCTGGAACGGGTCTTCGGTCCCTTGCTGGCTGCACATACGTCACATTTTCGGCACCAATCTTCTACATCCGTCCTACAGCTCAACCAGTAGAAACGCTCCTAATCTTCTGTAGAGTCCTATTGATACCGAAATGTCCACCCCAGTACCTCCATGTACTTCCTGCAGCACTTCCTTGACCCGGGTCCTCAGGAGTAGTACTTGTTTCTTGACCTCCGTTCCGTCATTGTTCTCCCATGCTCTTTTAGGACACCGTCTTCCAACACCAAGGAATTCCATTGAGCCCAATAGCTCTTTAATGTTGGGCTTTTACTGCTAACTTCAGCCCATGAGGGTCGGTTGTTGGCTTCTTTCCAGTCTAGTAAGGGCTTGATGTCACAGTCAGCTTGCTGGTCTTCCCGAATCGCCGCTGAACTCCATCTGTCTTCAGTTTGGGCTACTACTATCTTGCAAGGAACAAATGATATGTCCTCTTTTCTTTCGATACTACTACAGTGTTTGTTGTTGTTGGTAGGACAAGGTCTAGAAAGGGCTTCTGCGTTTCCATATTTCCTGCCTGCCTGGGAGTCGCGCCATTGCCGATCTGCCACTGGAGCCCTACACTGTCCTTTTAGATGATCCGTCCGCCCACAGTTCCAACATTGAAGTGGGCGATCTCTTCGGCTATCAGCTTGTCCTCTCTTTGGTCTGGTAGTTAGGCTGAGTTTATCAATGGCCTCCTTCAGTGTTTTGACTATCTCTTCATTTCCCATACTGTCGCTGTTATCACTGATAGTCCGCACTTTAACATGTTCCCTGAAGGCTGCCGCTTGGGAGGCGCGCCTTTGCTGACCTGCGACTGTGGCCCTACACTGTCTCTTCAGATGTCCCATCTGTCCACAGTTCCAGCATTCAACAAGGCCATCCCTTCGACTATCAGATTGTTCTTTCTTTGGATTGGTAGTTGGACTGAGTTTCTCAATGACCTCCTTCAACGTTTTGATTATGTCTCCATTTCCCATATTATCGCTGTTATCACTGATGGCCCGAACTTTAACATGTCTACCGGATGCCATCTTTGCTGCCTCGAATTCCAGTGCATGTGAAAGAGCGTCATTCAACGTTTTAGGTCTAGCGAGCCGTAGTGCCTGCTGAGTTTCGCAATCTCTTAGGCCGTCGATAAAAACTTGGATGGAGAGCTGATCTACAAATTCGGACGGGGCTGTTGGATAAGCCAATCGAACCAGTCTGGCAACATCGGTCTCAAAATGTTGTAAATTCTCTCCACTTTGTTGGTGACGATTTTTCAATTGTGCCTGATACACTTGCTGCAGGTGTTTATCCCCATATCTCATTTCCATATGCTGTTTTAGAATATCGTAACTATTCTGTTGCCCAGCAGGAACTCCTTGTAAGACGTCAAGAGCTTCCCCTCGTAGAGCAACTATCAGAGCTGTAGCCTTTTCATAGTCAGACCATTCGTTTGCTGCAGCTGCTGCTTCGAACTGACGCAGATATACATTCCAGGAAACCTTGCCGTCGAATTCAGGGGTCTCGTCTTCTGAGTTCGGATAACAGGTCCTTCTGATTTGATTACGCCTCCTTTGCTATCTTGTCTAATTTATGTCGAAGCTCTTCGCAGGTTTCTCTAACCAAGTTTATTTCTTCGTCTATTTCTTGTTTTGTACTAACATTTCTTCGTTGATTTCTTTTCTTTGTTCTAACAGCTTCTCTTCTACTTGTTTTCCACTTTATGTGACTGCTCCTCTAGTTTTCTTCTAGTGTATTTTCCAATTTTCTAACTTTGTCTGCATTTCTTTCGTTTGATCTCTCATTTCCTGTTGTATTGTCTGTATCTGATCTTTCATTTTACACCCTTGTTCTTCTAATTTCTTTTCTAATTTCTCCTGCATTGTTTGGGACTGATCTTCAATTTTGTGCCCTTGTTCTTCAAATTTCTCTTGCATTGTTTGTCCCTGTTCTTCTAATTTCTCTTGCATCGTCTTCGCCTGGTCTTCCATTTTATGCCCTTGTTCTTCCAACTTTTCTTGCATCATACGTCCCTGTTCTTGCATCGTTTGCATCATTTCTAACAGTTTCGCCAGTTGTGCATCCATATTGACTTGGCTTCTAGTTACAGGCATTCACTTTATTTTCTTTAGAATGTTCTAGAATGTCCACGAATGTATTTCTAGATATCACCGTTGCCTTCCTTACAATGAAACGAGTGCAGTGATATGCCACACTTGGGTCTTTGTCTCACTTTGGTATAAAGTTCTAGAATGTTCGAGATTGTTCTTTGCGAATAACACCGTTCACTTCCTTAAGTCACGACGAGTGCAGTGATATGTCGCACTTGTGTCTTTGTCTCACTTCGGTATAAAGTTCTAAAATGTTCGAGAATGTCCTTCGCAAATAGCACCGTTCACTTCCTTAAGTCACGACGAGTGCGGCGATATGTCACACTTGGGTCTTTGTCTTACTCCCGTACAAAGTTCTAGAATGTTCGAGAATGTCTTTCGCAAATACCACCGTTCACTTCCTTGAGTCACGACGAGTGCAGTGATATGTCACACTTAGGTCTTTGTCGCACTCCCGTACAAAGTTCTAGAATGTTCGAGATTGTCCTTCGCGAATAACACCGTTCACTTCCTTAAGTCAAGACGAGTGCGGTGATATATCACACTTGGGTATTTGTCTCACTCCCGTACAAAGTTCTAGAATGTTCGAGATTGTCCTTCGCGAATACCACCGTTCACTTCCTTGAGTCACGACGAGTGCGGTGATATATCACACTTGGGTATTTGTCTCACTCCTGTACAAAGTTCTAGAATGTTCGAGATTGTCCTTCGCGAATACCACCGTTCACTTCCTTGAGTCACGACGAGTGCGGTGATATGCCACATTTAGGTATTTATTCCACCCGCGCACAGGGTTCCAGAAAGTTCTTCAAACTTCCACTTAAATCCCACTTTGTGGACAGGGTTCCAGAAAGCTCTTTAAAACTTCCAGTTAAATCCACTTCCGACACCAAATTGTCACGGATTTCCCAATCCGTCTTTTTCTTACTTCCAGAAAAACAATCCGTTAATTAATTACTTCTTTATTAACTACTGAACACTACTAATTACAGGTCAACTAAACACTTATTTAATTAATCGCTATCTAAATCACTTTGATATCTCCAACTAAACACTTTAATTCAGACTGTAACACAAGACTTATACAAGACTAACTAACTCGGCCGTTTATTCTTCTTTTATAGACCTAAGGAATATTCCAGGTATATTCCAGTATCTCTAGATCCCTTTTCTCGTACGACTGGAACGCTTCTCGTCGTTTCTACGATTTTCTAGTAACGCCTCGATTCACGCATGTTGTTTGTTTACCAGAATGGCGTAGGGGCGATCAGGGCAATCTTAGGCAATTCGCGGTGCCACAGTCGTAGGTTTGGGAGTGAGTGGGGCAAATTCCGTGACAATACTTATAGGACATCAATTAGACAACTCATCGCCACCTTTGCTATTTTTTGGTAAAGGGATTACGTGAGTATCTTTCCAACATGTACGAAATGTTGCTTTAACTAGACAAAAATTTATTATACAAGTAAAATAAGGATTGAAATGGGGAAATAGCGATATCATTCTTAAACTTGTATTATCTGATTCTCCACAGTTCGTCTTAATTGTGCGAATAATTTTTAAACTTCATCAGTAGAGACAGTAGCCAAAGAAAATTCAGAGTCTACACAGGGTGTCCAGAATATGAGTGCTTTAATTTTGGCATAATGTGATAAGCTTCACTAAACAAAACATATTTTACTTAACATTTTTTCTCTGACCAACGGTAATAGAATTATGACAGCAGACAGGTCTTGAATATGTGACAATGTCGCTCACATACTATCTTAGGATTGTATATTTTATACGTTGTCGAACGTTACAGTATGTTACAGTTTTAACGAAATTTCGTTAGTTATATTGGGTTTTGCCACACTTCTGAAAAAATAATAAAGATTAATTCAATAAGCCCTTGCGCCAAACGGAACAGTCAAGGGCTTATTTAATTAATCTTTATTATTTTTCAGAAGTGTGGCAAAAACCCAACAAAACTAAAGAAAAACTAAAATTATGCCACAAATAAATAGCTTCAGACAATATTTTAACGAATTTCTCGGAAACTTCAATTGTTTACTTCCTTAATACTCATCCAAAAATCAAATTACGTTACAGGCATATTATTTAACCTTAATTGTACCTTAGTTGGTAATTTCGTAACATAATTTTGCATATTATTGCAGTTGTATTTTTATTTTTGAGTTGTATTTGTAGGCAAACTATTCGTTTTAGACATTTTTTCATAAGAGTTTTTGTTGCGTTTAGTCAGATATATAAGCCTTGAAAATTACTACACTCATATTTCGACCAACCTGTATTATTCTCTAAGGTGTTGACATATTTTTGTGTAATTCAGTTTTTGAGAGATGTTGCTCAAATTTTGAACTTAGACTAACTTAGATTTACTTTCAGCCGCCCCAAACTTTTTTCCAGTACGCCACTGATCTTTCCTAGGCTTTAATTTCCTGCTCAATTTCAGAACCTTCTTCTCTTGCATATTTTTCCTATCTGTGGCCATTCTCGAGCAAAAAAAATAAAACACTATTTTCTGTAACTCGCTATATCAAAAATCGGATTTCAAAATCCTCCACAGTTCGTCTTTCAAATCTGAACTTGTGTTTGATTGTTGAAATATCTATAATACATTGATACTGATACTCCCCTTCTAACACAAAAATGCTAAATTTGAGCTGCATATCCCAAAAACTGTTGGAGAAAGAAAATCAAAATCATAAACATATTTACAACTTTAACGTCCTGATTCGTAACGAAGCATTTACGACTGAAATGTTTATTTGAACTTTTTACTTAAAATAATGCACAAATTCACGTCTCTGTATAAAGACATACTATTGTGAAACACCATATATTATTTAAAAAGTTAACCAAATATAGTCGATATTAGATTAAAGGCAGAATAAAATAATTTGTACATAAATGAAAACAAAAACTAGATTCTATAAAACACTGAGTAAGGTCTTGTGATGATTTTATGGTTTAAATAAATTATGATTGTTATAGCTATCATGTCTAATATTTATTTAGTTTTGTTTGCAATATTTATTACCTATTTAAAAATAAAATAAGTAATAAAATCAAACTATAAGTTGGGTCTTTTTGTAATTGAAAATCACTACGAGAATTTATTACCACATTTTTTTGAAAAATTAATTCTCATTTCACATTTTCTCATTTTTTGTACCTATATGAAAATGTATGGATCTATGGAAGTGCGATTATACTGATAAGCACAAATTTATGCTAAGAATTAACTGTTCTCGGATAATTAAACAATAATTAAGTTTTTCCTCTCTGGGTAGTAATTTCGGAAAAAAGATATTCAGGATTAATAAGTAAAAATAGTTATAAAAATTATAATTTTGTCAGTATATATATCCGAAATTTCTTTTACCACATAGTGATAATAAATATTTTTTAAGATGTAAATAAGGAATAAAAGAAATCTATTTCTCTATCAAATGAAATAGGTAATCCTTTCCTGCCATACGTGAAATCAATCAGACAATGGTGAAAAGCCAATATTTTGATTTCTGTTCCATTGGCACTTTTAGAACCGTATATTTAGCCGCCTACAAAGTTGCCGGATTGATGATGAAGAATGAGGTGCGTAGACTGTTCCCTTCTGTCATCCATCATCGCAAAAGGAGATTAATTAATTTTGGTCCTTTTGGTCAAGTGTGAACCTCATTTATTTCAGTGAAAACCTTGACTTTGTTCTTGAAAATGCTGTATTAAGTTACTAAATGTAGCTACTTTCCAGTAGAGTTGGTTAATAAGTAAAGAAACGATTTTAACCGTACCTTATTTCTAAAATCAGATAGGAAGTTCGATTAAAGGAACATTTACGGTTAAAACAATGTGTTGGAATTTAAAAGTAGTAAACTATAAGCAGTGTTAAATGAACAGTTCTGCTTAGGGAGATGTACTTTTAAAATGTTTGTGATTTTAATACAAGGTTGTTCGTTTTTCACAGCTCATCATTGGCATATGGGAAAAAGTAAATTATAGAGGATGGCCAAATTAAGTTGCACCTATTGATTGCCATTAAAATAAACCCAGCAGATCCCAGATTTCTCAACATAAAGAGCTGAAATTGGTGCAGAAGAATGAGAATATATGAAAAATATCGATGTTCATTGAAAGAAAATTTTACGGCCAATAGTTTCTGTTAGTCAACAATTCTTCTGTATGCCATATTCGATCTTGACAGTAACAGTAGAATGTAGAATAAAATTACAAACACATCAATATGTTACACTATTTTATTTGAAAAGTCACCTATAAAATTTGAAAAGTATAATAACTTAAATTTAAAATCCAGTTGTTCTGGATGTAAAACAAAAAACAAAAAACATTTTAACGACATCTGCTATCTTTGCTTTTATTGTTGGACACCTTATTTCTTAAAAGTATTCGAATATTTTAAGGATCGGAATGAAGAAAGCACTGAACATCTTCCATTAAATGATAAGTAATAAAAATTTAGAATTCAGCAAAGTGACGTAGGGCTTTATAATCCTGCAGTGGCGTCCAACATTTATGTCGGCGTTTTCAAAATAATATGTATTCGTAATTGGATTGGCCCTCATGAGCCTGTTGCTTGACCGCCATGGTGTTCATGTACTGTAATACTCAGAAAAAAAGTTTATTACAATACCTGTGAAAATGTAGAAGACTATTTCACAAAGTATTCAAAATGTTGAGCATAATCTTGGTACCTGGTCTAAGGGTCTAATGCACTTTAATTCTGACAGCAACCAGTTTTCGAGCATAACCATGGCAGTAGAAATTTTCTTTTGAGAGGCCAAAAATGTGAGTAAAACATTTAGGTAAAATTAAAACAATATTATACTTGTGTGCTACATTTACTTCCGTGAATATCATCTTTTGTTAACAAAATGTGTATGCTACTGCATATTTATTTAATGAACAACATCTTTAATGTCATATGCCTCATATTTATGTCGACGAACTAATAAGAAATTTCGTGAAACTGGATCAGTGGCAAATAAAACAGGGTTTTCCAAAATCCAGTAAGGAAAGAAGCAGTTGAAGTTGTTCTTTTAACCCACAATATGATTAAACCTACTTTATTGTTCGAAGGTTTTTAAAACAGCATACATTTCATCCATATAAAATTACATTTATTCAAGAGCTTAACGATTTGAGCTTTAAGGTAACGTGAAGATAATGATCGGCGTTTAGAATTTTTTGAGGTTCATCATCATCATCATCATCAGTCAACAAATAATTGGCAAATGAAATTTGGTTTTCTGGCATGTGTTCTCTTTCTCTGCATAAAGAAATTAATCGCTGTGACTGCCGTTATTGGTCGAACAACAATAATCTAAGAATAATTCGTGAGGTAAACAAAATCCAGAAAAAGTGGACCTAATTTAGTTTAATGTTTATTTAGTATATCGTTAACTGAGTACACTAAAAAAGGGCCAGTAATTTTATAAATATACTGTCATGGCATGCAAACTAATCTAGCGTATACCTAAGACCATAATTAATTTAGTTAATAGTGACTAGCAATTTTATCAAAATCTAGGGTAACTAGTGAGTGCCTTTATTACTATAAAAGATCGCGCACATTTTACCTACACGGACCAGAACGGACCTGCATAGCATGGACCTGCAAAGCTATCTCATGAAGGTCCATATTATTTAATGGAGCATCCATCGCACACTAGACCAGCACCTTAATGGACCGTCACCTGCAACGACTGTCACTGTAGGTGGTGTCAGTGACGTGTAATTTCAATGATAGGCCTCGCTTGTCCAACGTAAGTTCTGTTCACAAGAAAATCCTATTTGAAATATTGATTTCAAACTGTTAGAATTATTCGACTAGTTAAGTTGTGAATGTATTACTGAATTGTCGGGTACCCTCGCTTATCAACACCTCTTTTACTTTACTTTTTACTTACCTGAAACAAACTGCAAGTCTTTCGTCAGATAACACTAGTCTGCAAATTCATGCGTTTTGGTGCTGTAGACGAGGACGATCCAAGAGCTCGAAAAATTTTTTTTGGACTTTCGGAAATACTGAAAAAATTTTAATTTCTCCAGTTCAGAAAATAAATGATGAAATTCACCAGACAGCTTTCTTATGTTATAGGATGAACCCAAAACTTTCTCATTTTTCTGGTTTCTTCTTCCTCTTTCTCTTCATACAACATCGTTAAAACAAACATTTTTACTTCTGAACTACTCAACTAATACCTAACAACATCACAGCATCTGCCACATACATAACCTGCACAGAAAGTTGGTGATCTGGGCTGGACAAGTGTGCGAAGTCATAGATGTTTGCAGGTCCGCGTTGTGATGGTCCATGCAGGAATAATATCACGATCTTTAAGTAGTTTTATCTTATATTGCTTATAACATAACCCATATGAGATTAATAAGTAATCTTCCCTCTTCTCCTCTTCATACAACATCGTTAAAACTAAAATTTCTTCTTCCGAACTACACTCAACTGCTACCTAAAAACTTCGTAATGTCTGACACATACATAACCTGCAAAAAAAGTTGCTGGTCCGTTTGCAAGTCCGCGCTGTGCTAGTCCGTGCAGGTCCATGCAGGCATAATGTGTTTTATCTTGTATTGCCTTGTATATAACATAACCCATATTAAATTTAAAAAGTAATATGTAAGTTATATATAATTATTGAAGCAGAGGACAAGAAACAAATACCTACCGCAGATTGAACTCTGTTCATCTTACATAAAATATTCTATTTTATCTTTTTTCTTTGATCGGTCAGTGGTCGCGCGGTTTAAGGCATCAGTAGGTACTTGAATCGATGTGACTAGATCGCTGTGGGTTCGTATGTATAGTTATTATTACTTTGTAACAGTTAGTGGAAGAGCATCGTAGATCTTCTCTGAATATTACAAAATGTTACATTTATTGTTTTATAAATACAATATATATTTGACATTGTTATACATATATGTTTTGTACAACGTTAAGTCTTCTTCTGTTTTGCACAAATAGTTTAAATGTATAGGTACCAAATTTAAATAAAAAAAATCCAGTAAGGCCATAATATTTTATATTTCATAAAATATATTTATCCTAACATTATAAACCCTTATTCGAAATTGCGTATCATTTGTGACAATATATGCTATATTTTAAAAAATGTAGGTACCCTGGTAGCGAGACGAAGTAAAACATTTAATAATTTTAGACGAAAATAGAAAATATGTTGGAACATTAATGTGTTGTAAAATTCCTCTGAAATTATCCATTAAATAAAACTTCCCTACACCATACAGCACTCCAAAGGCATCATTAAATTTAGATTAAATTTTAAGACAAAGATTTTATTATGCTGTATTGTTAAGGGTATCTTAAAAGGTAAATGGTTTTTCAGATGTTAACCCTTTAAAAATCATAAAGAATATTATTTTTTATATTTAAAGGGAATTACACGATTGTCTTATTATAAATATTTTTCAATCCATCGTCCGGATTTAGTACATTCGACAACTTACTTGAACAAGATGCCGATTCGAACATTTACTCAATTAAATTAGTATTATTATTGTTAAATATTATATTTAAAATATCGCCGCACTATAATTTCACAATTGCGACTGCTCGAAATTACAGGATCTTACGATGTATGATCACGATCCCTCAAAGTTTGTTGCACGTCCCACCGATTCTTGTTCAATGTACAATCAATATTGCAATGAAGTGTTCCCCATTTTAGTCACATTCACGTAACAGAACCGGTTCTTTCATGTGGTAGTGATTTCGGCAATACACTTTAAAGTGTTCAGTGTATTGCCGTTACGTTCCATTCACTATAAATGATATTTGGGATTTTCATTATCATCTTTTCTTTAATATTGACCTAAGAATTTTGACTTAATGTTTTGTAAAATTACAATAGACTATTTCCAGTATTTCATTATTTCCTTTAAAAGAAAAATTTTGTATATTTTACATACTATTTAGTTTTACGCACTGCGAAGTCTGAGTCGACAAATAAGGGATCAAACTAAAGGAATCCAATTGGTTCAGTGAAACATTCTGTCTGCAAATACATTAAATTCCCTAGAGACCCTGCTAACGAATCTTAATTGCTTGTAATATACCCGGTTGCAGTTGGAGCTGGCTCATATAGCTCACTCCTACAAATGTTAGAACTACTTTGCATTAGAATGTAATAGTTGTAAGCTCCCTACTTACTTGAGCTTTGTGAACTGGGAGAGAAATTCTAAGAACTTTAGTAGCTTCCTTTGAGCACCTGATAAAGAAGTGAGCTTTAACTGTTAAATATTTATAATTTGCAAGGTTCTAATTACATGTCTTATAGCAGCAAAACAGTGTATACTTTATAGTGTATCTACTACAGCAAAGTTTTTCACGACTGGCTCCTCTTATAATCATTTTGCATTTAAATTGCTTATATTATTGATACCTTTCACAAACACTAATCAATTTTTTACTGTATTATAAAGGTATTTTAAGCTAATATAAATCAAATCTCCTACAATTCCTATCAATGTCATGAAGTACCAGATATTAAACCGGTACACAAATATAAAAAAGTCTATTATTATTATTATGATAGTTCTCATACATTTTGATGTACCGAACACGAATATGATGTCAGATTTGATACATCACCCTTCAATTTTTAATAAATCGGTAAAAATGGGTGACTAGGAGATAACTGATTTTATGAATCTACAGGAAGAATGTAGTTGCTCTGAATATCCGAACTATTTCGACATGTTGTAACATTCCTTTTATTATAAAATTAAGAATGTCACAATTTCAATATGAAACGTCTAGTAACAAGGTATTTTTGCACATCCTGTATAATGTTGGTAGATTAAGTAAGTGTAAACCATATCCAGTGTACCATGTAACTTTAGATTTCTTCAAATAAGCCTAAAATGTAAACACCTTGTACAATTAATATTTTATTAGTTATTTACTTACCATTACTGTGAACCAGTTACATCGATGTATATCGTTATGTTATAATTTTTTTACTCTGTATAACACCCTGGAAATTTGTTAACAGTTTATCATTTAATTAGTATCACTTATTGTAATAAGCTTTGTTTTGGCAAAAAGCAAGGTTAAGGTAACTGTCATAATAATTCAATTCGATTCGAACTATTGGAACAATGTGCTGAGATCTCGACCGAGCATTTGACCGAACTTTCATAGAAACCGAACCAATCAGATTTCAGTGAGTTTTTAGATCTTCGTAGGGTATAAAACTTACAGGAACCTAAATTCTAGTCCTTTTTCGTTCTGATTTTGGTCGATTGAAGTATTTCCATATTACAGATTTAATTATAGTGCGAAGCCACATTTTGAAAATAAATCTGAATTTATTGAAGTCATCAATAAGGATGGAGGTAATATGTTTGACTAATTAAGATTATTATCGATCGTAGATTTCATTTTAAACAATATTGAATGTTATTTTTTTGAAACTAAGAATATAAAAATACCTAACCTGATCTTGATCTTTGCTAAAGCACATGTTAATTATTTTTTCTTTTCTTTTGTTATTTTTTCTTAACTTTAGAGGCCAATTAAATGAACATTTAATGAATAATTAAATGAACAATTAAATGAATAATTTAATGAATAATTAAATGAACATTAAATGAACAATTAAATGAACATTTAAATGAACAATTTAATGAATAATTAAATGAACATTAAATGAACAATTAAATGAACATTTAAATGAACAATTAAATGAATAATTAAATTAATTAAATAATTGAATAATCAACAATTAAATCAATCAATCAATACATTTTTAGTGATGTTACGTCGAATGATGTAAAAATTTTGAGAATTTCTATTTCTCAAGTTGGAATATTTTGTTTAACCTTGCTGAAAAGTTTTTTCATTGAAGAATCAAAATTGAAATAAGAAGGCCATTCTAAAGCTTTGAAATCTAGATTGTAAGCGGCACTATCCAGGTACGACAGGAAAGCTGCTGTTCTGGAAGCACTGCTTTGAAAATCCAGATTGTAGCGGCCCTAGTCCAGGTACGACTGGAAAGCTGCCCATCTCGGAGTCATCTCCAACGTTAACAACGGATGAACTTGTCAACTGCTTCAATTCCACTTCTGTATGTCAACTTCTTCAATTCCACATCTGTGTATCAACTGGTGGGCAAGTTAATAAACTGTGTTTATTTTTTATGTATGTATTTAATTTCACTTTTTGACTTAAGCAAAATTTATCATCCTCCTACAGGGGTAAAAAGGCAAACCGAACAGAATATTCAGTAGGTGGCGCCCAATTATAACATCATTTTAAACAGTTTGCTAGTCAAGAACCCACGACTTTAAAAAAGTGCCCCGACTAAAAGAGCAGCCGTCCGCAACATTGTACATTTATCGTTTGTAACAAACGATAGGTAACAATGATTTAGATATTAATATAATATTAATACATAGTACACACTGTCATGAGAACCAAATAAAACACAATAATTTGTTAAGGCTTTGGTTACTTGGTTGAGCAGTTTCCAAAATAAAGTGAATTTTAATGTTAAGCTGGAATTTATCATGGACTCGAATTTTTCTAAATGTTCCGCGGTGAAAACTTTTTCGAAATTATGACGAGTACAGAAAAAGCTGCGTTGGTTAGTCAATATCATAATGAAGAATTTTAAAGAAATAATAAAAAATTATAAAAAAAATCAGAAATTATAACAGATATGATGAAAAATAATAAAGTATAGTGTGTTTCATGAGTGTGACAGTTGATTTCCTTGACGTTCACCTAGATTACTTTCCGGAAAATTTAGACGACTATAGTGAAAACTAAGGTGAATGTTTTTCACCAGAGTATAAAAGTAATGGAAACAAAATATACGAAGGTAGATGAGACATTAATATGATGACAGATTGGCTAAAAGAGAACAACCGCACATCATGACTCGAAGTGGGTTAGAAACCCATAGGTAATTCGAAGAGAAAGAGACAGAAACGCTGCAAACAAAATACGTATTTATAAAAAATCGAAACCATTATTTCATAATTTATTTCATTATTGTCACATTGACTTTATTTCATTATTGTGATTATTATTCATTATTTATTGAACAACCCTCTAGACGACGTCGTGTTGGTTTCATGAATTTTTTGTTTCCAAACCACCGGATTTCATATGACATCAAATAGAAAAACTCTCAGATTAAAAAGAATGAAGAAGACTATATTCTTGATCAATTCATGTATATTGTTTATTAAAAAGATATAAACCTTGAATTAAAAAAAAATATTACCAATAAACCCTATATTTATATTGTGTAAAAAGTAAGTAAAAGTAAAAAAAAGTAAAAACACAAAACTTAATGGCTTGCCTTATACAGGGTATCCCAACGAAAATTTGACCCCCCCTATAATTGGAAAACCGAATAATATTTCATAATTCACCGAGACCCGTCGATTTTTGTTATTGGGAGGAGCTTTTTTGACAGTCAAGCCAACTCGATATGTTCATCCCCCTAATGCCTAGCAACCCCAACTTAAAAATTTCAAACGCAACTACCCCACTTGTGGCACATCATTTTAAAGCCCATTTCATTGGGAATACAGTGACGTACCGTTTTTAGAAATCGGTTGAGATTTGACAGAATTATTGGTTACAAACGAAAAGATGACAAATCAACTTACGCGTAGTAATTTCTACACAAATGCCCACCACTAATAAGTTTTTCATCTACTACACATGACCGCATTACCTAATTGTTATTGATGTGTCTATCAGTTTACAAAAAAGTCAGAAATGAAATAAAAAAGCTGAAGCAAATAAAACTAGATACTAAAATAATTATTAGTAGAAGATACTTAAGTTTATAGGAATTCAGACCTTTTCTAAATAACAAAAAATCAGTACTACAAAAAAGTCGGTGTTTTTGCTTGTGACCAAGAAATCGTTAGTTTCAGCCGTTATTGAAAGTATTAACGTGTGTTCGAAATGGTTTATTCTATCGCGGAAAGAGTAGAAATTGTTGCAATTTATTATCGAAATCACGATTGCGCTAAAGCTACAGCACGAATTTTTAATGCCAATCATCCTGAAAAAAATGTAAACCACCAGTACGTTAAATACCTGATTGACAAATTTGTTGCAACAGGTTCGCTTTTAAACAAGAAACGTGAAGTAATTGGGTCAGTTCGAAATGAAGCAGTTGAAGTGGCAGTTTTGGGTCACGTACAGATGGATAATAAGCAATCGATTACAACTGTGTCTCAAGCTTCTGGCGTATCCCGTTCCAGTGTTCATCGAATTTTGAAAAACACAAGTTTCATCCATTTAAGATGACGCTGGTTCAAGAGTTACATGAAGATGACTTTGATCGCCGTAACCAATTTTGCGAATACTTTAGTGAACAACTTCTACTGAATCCAAATCTTCTCTACAATACATGTTTCTCCGACGAATGCACATTTATGTTGAATGGCGAAGTGAATAGACACAATTGTCGTTATTGGAGTGATACTAATCCGCATTTAATTAGGGAATTTCATACTCAGACACCTCAAAAATTTAATGTTTGGGCAGGCATTTTGGGCGACCATCTTGTTGGACCATTTTTCATCCAAGGTAATCTCGATGAAAACACCTATCTAGAATTATTGGAAAGTACAATTGATTGGAAAGTACAATTGATCCTAGGATAACAGAGATTTTAGAAATTGACGACAATTTACTAGAAAATGAAATAACCTTCCAACAAGATGGTGCGCCCCAGCACTATGCTGCTGATGTGGGACAATTTTTGGATGACCATTTCCCTGGGCATTGGATTGGCAGAAGAGGTCCCGTCGAATGGCCACCAAGATCTCCGGATCTGTCCCCTTTGGACTTTTTTCTGTGGGGTCATTTAAAATCACGAGTGTACGCCACTCAGCCGGAAACATTGCAAGTGCTACGTCAGAGAATTGTAGAAGAATGCCGATTAATAACTGCGGATGTCTTTAATAATGTTCGAACAGAATTTGAAAACAGACTGTATTATTGTTTGGAAGTTAACGGGGTCATTTTGAGCAATTCATCAAATAAATCTGATTTATTATTTGCTTCAGCTTTTTATTTCATTTCTGACTTTTTTGTAAACTGATAGACACATCAATAACAATTAGGTAATGCGGTAATGTGTAGTAGATGAAAAACTTATTAGTGGTGGGCATTTGTGTAGAAATTACTACGCGTAAGTTGGTTTGTCATCTTTTCGTTTGTAACCAATAATTCTGTCAAATCTCAACCGATTTCTAAAAACGGTACGTCACTGTATTCGCAATGAAAAGGGCTTTAAAATGATGTGCCACAAGTGGGGTAGTTGCGTTTGAAATTTTTAAGTTGGGGTTGCTAGGCATTAGGGGGATGAACATATCGAGTTGGCTTGACAGTCAAAAAAGCTCCCCCCAAGAACAAAAATCGCCGGTTCTCGGTGAATTTTGAAATATTATTCGGTTTTCCAATTATAGGGGGAGTCAAATTTTCGTTGGGATACCCTGTATGTATAAAGGCTTAAAAATAATATTTAAAGGTTTATTTTTTAAATAACTGAAAATATTTCATTAGTTTTCTATATTCTGATTACCAGTTTCGTAGTTAGGTAATTACATCTGTAGGATGACAACGAGTTTAATTTAGGACCCGAAGATATTTGAGATATTAAATTAGTTATTAAAAAAACTTAATATATTTTACTGTTCACGTTTAAAAACAAATAAATGTGTTGTTTGTCTACCTAAATGTGAGCATAAAAACAAAACTTTAACGGCATAAAGTGAAAAATATAGATGTATTGTAAGCAAATGTTAATATAATTGAGTTTTTTAATAAAAAAATATATAGTACGTTAGAAAAATAATGCATAAGTTCAATATTTCTTAAGAGTGACGTTTCTGTCTAAAATCCTCGGTCAATTTTTATTTTTAATTCCACTTATTTTGTTATAATATACAATAAGATGGCGCTCCAGGTGTTCCGGATATGACGTCATCGATATTTTTATATAGCAACAATCTATTTTTCCGGTAGAATCTTGTAGATGAGCTCTTTTTGACTTCGGCTATATGGCACATTTTATAATTTTGCTGTTTTTGTGTATCTTTAGAGTTGTTATTAAACTTTTATTGATTCGTTTAAATATCTATATCTCAGAATTATAATGTTTGCTATATTGCCGAACTCAGAAAGACGTCTTTCTGAGCTATTCAAGCAAGGAATCTGGACTGGTTTCAAACTGTCAGAAATATTCAACCAGTAAAGTTATGAATTTGTTTCCACTAACCATCATGCAATAAGTAGTTGGACAAACGTTTTTGATAGTTTGGAACCAGTCTGGACTCCTTGCTTGAACAGACTTATTAGTTACTGTCACTTTTATGTGTATTTTGTTTCAAGTGAGCCATAGCATACTTCTTCCAACTGTTATTTTTAAGCAGCATGATATTTTTGTATTGCCGCAATTAAACTTTTATTGATTCGTCTAAACCCCTGTTTGTCAAAATTTTAAAGTGTGCCATATAGCCGAACTTAGAAAAAGCTCATCTACAATATTCTACCGGAAAATATATTGTTGCTATTTAAAAATATGGATGATGTGATATCCGGAACACCTGGAGCGCCATCTTATTGTATATTACATCAAAATTAGCGACATTAAAAATAAAAATCGACCTGGACAGGTTCGTTACTTTTCTAACGCACTGTATAGAAATTCCTGAATAAAAAATAAAATTAATTCTTGGAATAAATGAATAAAACAGTTTAGCCCTTTTGTAAAAACGCCATTGTTAGATTAACTGTGAGCAAGTGGCACTTTACATTCAGTTAACTCGGTTGCCAGTGGAAACGGCGCGTTGCCTCTTACATTCATTACAATCTAGAAAGGAGTAGTTTTCGATTCTGGCTGAAAATTAATTGCATTCATTCATAATACAGCTTACTCATAGCCCTTTGCTTATTATTTAAAAAAAGTATGCACTAACACTTTTTGTTATTTATGTGCAACTTTTTGAGCTCTTAACATATGAATAACTGCAGTGTGTTTGAACGAACTTTGCAACTTCCTACAATTTAACAAAATGTAATTTTCCTTCACTTGTCCTCGATATAATTACGTTGTAGTTTCCGCGGAAGCTACTTGTCAGAACGCATTGTACACATACAAAAAGTTTGTTTTTTGTCCATTCATTATCACCGAGTCCTCTTGGATAATCATTCCGTTTTGCGTACTTGTCAGAGTACAGTGAACTGTCCAAGTGAAAACAAGTGGAAAAATAAGTGGAAAATAAATTAACAAGTTCATATCTTCCAGTGTTCCAAGAATTCCTGTGACTTCATTAAATTCTGTATTCGTTACTATCACCGGTGTCAAAATAACGTGTTATTCTCCAAAAAAATTATAAATAGTGTGACTTCATTAAGTCCTTGGTTCGTTACTGCTGCACGAATAATGTGTATTATCTCTAGAATATTAAAAAATGTTGTGTTATTATTAAAAGAAGTTGTGTGACTTCAGAGTCCAATGGGTTCGTTACTATCACTACTCTAAGAATAGCGTGTGTTATTCTTGAGACAATTATGAAATGGTGTCATTTCTTAAAATATTTTGTTACCTAATTTTTGACTTTATTTGCGGTGGGAACAGTTAGGTATGCGCCGACTAGATTTTTCAGTGGAGTCGGGATGGGTTCTTTAATGATTATATGGATATATATATTTAACATATATATATATCATCATGTTATTGTTTTTTTTTTTCATATCAATACAGGGCGCCAAGTGGTTTAAAATTCACATACCCAACAATTATATTAACCACTAAAACATATAGCAAACACGAAAGAAAATAACGTCACATAAGTTTTATAAGAATATTTACTACACCAATTTGAATCAGCATTTACAGGGCAGATTTTATTTTTATCTTAGTTTTGGGGCTTATCTCTAAACAAAAAAAAATTCAACATTTACTGACTGCAGTCGCAACACAAAATGTAAAACCTATTCCTTAACTAATAAATACCACTTATACCTAAATTACAGGAATGCGATTAATCTTTTTGGGGAGTGAAATGTAGAAATATTTATCCATATGAATACTCAATAAAGTCTTTAAATTTGGCAGTTTCGGCATAAAATATTGGTCTCTAGAACAGCACTGGTATTTCGGTTGATATAAAAATATTGAAGTGCTTCCGCACTCGAAATTAGAACAACAATTAAAATATCCACTATGTGGTACTCATCCAGTAATTATCCAGGGTTGTGGATTTTCCAGGATATCTGTACAATGGCCACCACTGCCGGTGGCGTGTCAGGGCTTCACCCGGTATATAAATTCAATATTGTCAAGGTAGGGATAATTCCACTTAAACAAATGATAATAGTAAACCTCAAAACGCCTAAAAAATAATAGAAAGACATTGTTACTTAGATATACGGTTTTAGCAATAGTAATTGAAATCAAATCAAAAGATAAGCTCACCTCGGTTGCGAAACACCCTATGCAATACCCGAAGGCGTCTTTTCTACTGGTTTCTTGCGGAGACTAACAGAATTTCTATCCCATTGATGGATACAAGACCATTTAAACATAAACGTATTCATCTACCATAAAATTAGCCTTTAGTATGTCGAACTAGTGATATATCCGATATACGAAATTATTTCAAAATTTCACTAGCCACCATATTCATGTCTCAACGCACGCTAAAGATTTTCGCTATCAACCGTTCCACCTTACTTTTTGTTCCTACTTTTTAATCCCGCAAAAAGATTCGCCCGCTTATAATTTGTACCTAAACTAATAGATGTCTCCATCGGTATTAAAATTACGAATTTAATTAAACTAAAATAAAAGAGAACTATTTTATCATTATTTAATAACTAAGGTTACTTAAGACGTATCAAACTCTCCTCTCACCACACAAAAAAAAAACAAAGTTTTTTTTTCCGTTCCTAATCTACTTGAATGTCCTTTATATGCCAATTACCTAAGGATCTGCCAGTTTCTATATCTTCAAGCTGGTAAACATTCGTGGAAATTTTCTTAGCTACCTTACACTTTATGAATATGGGTGCTAACTTCGCAGCATAGTAACGCGGACCATCGGATAACGTATAATTTTTCTTCCACACGATTTGACCTATAGCTAACGATAAGGGTCGTCTTCTTAAATTGTATCTTTGAGCACTTTGCCGGTATGCTTCTGATAACTTTACCTTTACTGTACGATATATGTCATGAAGATCACGCATATGATCTGCTAAATTTCGTCTTTCTTGAAAATCCATTTCTTGCCTATCTTCCGAGGTATCCGAAAATTTACGATGCATTTTACCGGACAACACTAACTCTCTACCAAAATTTAAATAGGCGGGACTGAATCCAGTCACTTCATGAACGGCCGTACGGAGAGCAAAACCAAATTTATGAAGATTCTCATCCCACGACTGATGGTTGTCTTTAATATAGGACCTAATCATTGTTTTTATTACACGATTAACTCGCTCTGTGGGGTTGGCTTGGGGATGGTAATTTGCATTGAAGACAATTTTTGATTCATATGAGGACGCCATTTTTTTAAATTGGTTACTAACGTACTGTCGACCATTATCACAGATTATTCGCTCTGGAACTCCATAAACCATAAAAACCTCTTTTTCGATATGATTTACCACTGCCTGACTGGTAGCAGATTTAACAGGGAAGAGTAATACATATTTAGTGAAAAGATCAGCCACTACAAAAATGTATCTATTTCTCTTTTTACTAAGTGGAAGAGGACCTATAAAATCTGTACAAATAACTTCCCAGGGATACGATATTGTTCTGGGATGCATAACCCCCTGTGGCAACTTTTGTTCAGGCTTTTGTGCCTTACAGATTTCACATTGACGTACATATCTAGCGATATCGGAATTCATTTTTGGCCAATAATACCAATTAGCCACGCGGCTTCTAGTTTTGAAATATCCTAAGTGTCCAGAAGTAGGTAAATCGTGATTTTCACGTAAAATGTCTTTTCGCAATGATCTAGGGACAACTTGCTTCCAGTCATGATCTGCATTTAACGAAATAGAAGAGCGAACAAGTTTATAAATTTTCCTATTTTTAATGCACCACTTAGGATAATTTTCAGGATGACTTTGAATTTTTAAAAGATTCAGATACCAATTATCCTCATCAGTTTCGGTTACCTCCACGTAGGATATGGACCGAGAAAGGGCATCCGGAACAACGTGACTTTTGCCTTTCCTATGGACTATTTCAAAATCGAAATTTTGCAATTGAAGTGCCCAACGGGCTAAGCGACCAGATGGGTTTTGAAGTTTATGAATCCATAACAATGAATAGTGGTCTGTGATCACTTTGAATTTTACTCCTTCTACATAACAACGGTATTTTTGAATTCCCCAAAGAACAGCTAGACATTCAAGTTCAGTGGTAGAGTATTTTGTTTCCTGAGTGGTTAAAGCTCTACTAGCATATGCTATCACGTGTTCTCCATCATCAAAATTTTGAGTCAATACACACCCTAAACCAATCTGAGATGCATCACATTGTAAAATAAATTCCCTAGAAAAATCTGGACATGCGAGAATAGGAGCCGATATTAATAATTCTTTTACCCTACAAAAGCTGAATCTGCTTCTGATGACCATACAAACTTTTGATGTTTCCTAGTTAGTTTTGTCAACGGAGATACTAAACTGGCGAAATTAGGATAAACCTGCGATACCAGGAAATTAATCCGACAAATCTCCGCACATCTTTTACACATTTGGGAGGAGGGTATTGAACCATACTTTCAACCTTCAGAGGATCAGTACGCAGACCATTTTTGTCAACTAAGTAACCTAAAAATCTTAATTCCGATTTTACAAATTCGCATTTATTTTTATTAACTGTTAACCCTGCATCTAGCAATCGATCGAATACTTTTTGTACGACATTTAAGTGAGATTCAAAATCTTTAGTAGCAATAATTATGTCGTCCAAATATATAAATACTAAATCTTCCAGTTCACACCCGATAACTGTATCTACAAACCGTTGCATTGTTGCAGGGGCGTTATGCAGGCCGAATGGCATGCGTTTAAATTGAAATAATCCTTTTCCAGGAACAGTGAAAGCTGTTTTCTCTTACTACTGGATTCTAGAGGAATTTGATGATATGCGCTCTTTAAATCTATGGAACTTAATACTTTTGCACCGCGTAATTTATCTAAAATACTACTTATATAAGGTAACGGATAGGCGTCTTTTTTTGTTACTTGATTAACTTTTCTAAAATCGATACAAAAGCGATATTCATTATTAGGCTTCTTAACCATAACCACGGGACTAGACCAAGCAGATTTAGATGGTTCTATGATCCCTAATTCGAGCATTCTATCTACTTCGGTATTTATCAAATTTTGAATGTAAGGCGACACCGGATAATACCTTTGTTTAATGGGACTCGCATTGCCCGTATCTATGATGTGAACTACGCCTTTAGCACACCCTAATTCCGACCCCATTTTACTAAAAAAATCAGAAACGATCTCCTCTAATTTACTTTTATCTTCAACAGTAATAGTACACAATCCCGAATTAGTTTGAATGTCCCCAAACTCCCACGAAAATGTTTCTTTCAATCTTGGAACTATGTCCATCTCCTTCCAAAAGTCTATGCCTAGTATTATATCTGCATCAATATCAAGGACAACTAAAGCTTTAATAATTCTAACCTTATTTTCTAACTGAATAGGAACCTGTACTAAACCTAAAACGTTACACCTATCACCGTTTGCTACTTTCACTAGAGAATTATTATTTTCTAAATCTATATTACCCGCTTGCTTTAATTTGTTCCACCCGGATTTACCTATTATCGTTTGAGTCGCCCCCGAATCTAAAAGCCCAAGAAATTGCAAACCATATATATTAATTTTTAAGTAAGGACGTGGATCGTTTCCCACAGAAGAAAATAGAGTATCTATGCGAACTTTTTTATACTGCCATTTCACAAAATTTAACCAGGACTGCCAAGACTCATCTACCGGTTTTACAGAAGAGATCATTGACCGGTACCTTAATGATCTCTTGAACCGTTTCCCTGTTTACAGGAACAGGTATACTTAGTTACATTCTGTTTTCCACAACGAAAGCAAAATTTCTTATCCCGACGTCTTTTACATTTACTAAAATTGTGACCTTTTTCGTTACAATTCCAACAAACAATTTCACTTATTCGTTCTACCCGATTTCTTGGTAAGAAGTTACTTGAACTAGGACCAGCTAAATCCTGTTCTAAAAAATGTACTCTTTTAGCAGTTGGTCGGCTCGCCGCTAGATTTCGAGTTTTTTCTAACTTTTTGCATTCAATTAACAAGTCATTTACGGAACCAATATCATATAATTTCGAACCAAGACTATGGATGTAATAAGGATCAATGTTTTGGCGCACAATATCCAATTTATCGGCTTCGGAAATTGCACGAGGTAATCGCCCAAATAAATTTAACATTCGCGCGAAATATGATCCAACCGTTTCATTAGGTCCCTGAATGCTGTTGCGAATTTCGTCTTTTAAATCTTTTTCAAAAGTGAATGGAAGATATTCTTCTTTCAACAATTCGATAAAGTGCGACCATGACCGAATGTTGGCCCTAATTAAACGATGCCAAATTAGTGCACCTCCTTTTAATAAATCTGTTATAGAATTCTTTAATTCTTCTTCCGATACCCGCGAGATAACCGAAGTTCTTCAACTCGTTCAATAAATGCATTGACACCCAGTCCATTTTTATCACCTGGGTCACCGCTAAAATATATATCCCATTTATGAACCGGTACATAACCTCTCTTGAAATTATTATTATTATTACCAACTGGTAACGTGACGTTATTAACCTGAGGAGTGCCCTCGGTTACTAATAATTTGTTATCTAAAAGGTCTTCAATTTCTCCTAATTGACTTAAAAGATTTTTTATAGAATTTTAAAACCTATCTCCTCGTCATTTGGTTTCAATCGTGACAGTCTACCATAAATATGTTGTAACTTGCAATTTAAATATTTATGTTCATTACTATCACGGACGATATCTTTTGAATTTAAATACTCATCTAAGTGAACAACTTTGTCATTACAAATAGTTATTTCGAGGCTACATCCGGGTCATAATCATCAACCGTAACTAAATCACCAAATTCTTCATTTCGGATAAGTTCTCTAATTTTTTTTCTCATCTGATCAACCGTTAGAATAGACGTAATATTGTAACCTCTTACAGTTAATTCGAATTGCAGTTCTTCTCGATTTAATCTATTAATATCCATCTCGAACTGTAATCCTAAATATGAACAAATACGAAAATGATAAGTACTAAGAGTTCCCTACTGTATAATCAAATTATAAATAAAAATACCTTATTAACATTACATATACTTTAGAATTTTCAACTAAGTCGCTCTATTAAATATTCAAAGCTGAATTTGTACCACGTGCGCCCGTACTATTACGAATTGCATATTTGCACCAGTTAATGGTAATTTAGCCTAACCCAATAACAAACGAAATTTAAATCTTATAACTACTATGGCGTATGGAAATACTTTACGACGCGATAAAAGTAATGGACAAAAAAAACAAAAAAAAGAAAATTTTATCTTTCGACACCGGTATATGAAATGTCGCTATTTTGTAAAATTTTAATATTTATTTCTAAGTAATACAGTCATAATCCTTACTTGTTGGACTCGACAACAAAAAAACTAGGCAGAATTATCCCTACAATTTGTAGTGATTGAATAAAAATTTAATTTAAGTTTGTTTTTTTTTTTTTTGGATTCAAAGCAAAAGTACCAAATGGTAGATAACGCAATATCAATGCACATTTATGAAAATATTATCTCCTAATCCCAATTCAAGTGGTAATTAATTTAACTATAATAACCATAACTGCAGTACCTAGATATGAAAGTGCTGTTCTTTTATTTAATTTCCCCAAAATATTGTTATAAGTAACTATTAAAATGACTTGAGAATATAAATGCTGTATATAAATAAAGAAATTATCTAAATAAGTGTATGTATTAAAGTTACATAAAAAAAAAATATTTCACTCCAAAAAAATATCCATCACCTTCCACCTACAATAATATAGCACATATTACATATAATATATATACTCATACCATATTTATTTTACAAATATTCAACAGAAAATAAAAATGCAATAATTATATAAGGCCCCACGTTTAAGGCGTCAATCTACTGTTACCTAATTTTTGACTTTATTTGCGGTGGGAACAGTTAGGTATGCGCCGACTAGATTTTTCAGTGGAGTCGGGATGGGTTCTTTAATGATTATATGGATATATATATTTAACATATATATAATTAAATTCAGGATATTAAAATAAATGAATATAAAAAACAATTTTATTTACTTAAAACTACAAATGCGAGCTCTCTAGCTTAAGGACTAATAAGAACTGAGCTTAATTCTAAACATTTGGCCTTTTATAACGTGGGGTGCATTAGACTTATCTAAGGACGGTTGTGTTCCGACAACATCTTAATGGGTCAGGTGGCGTCTTAAAGGTTGATAACAGTTGGACATTACTCCTCACCCCTTTAGCTCAAGGCGTCCACGACTTGTAGTGCTGTGGGCAACTCGGGGTACAGCTTTTCCTTAAGTTTCTTCATCTCCCCCGTACTTTAAATTTGCTCTAACTACTTCTGAAATTCTATGTCTAAATGCATAAATAAATACAATGGTTAAGCAAATTATTAACAATAATATTGAGGTTATAGAAATGTGCGTTACAAGAACAATTGGGTGCAATTTTATATTGCTGTTTAGTTCTTTGGCTTCTTCCTTTATTTTAGCGAAATCGTCGAGGTGTTTTTGTTCCAAATTGATATATTTGTTAACAAATTTAAAATTACTTTTAGGAATTTTGGTACCTCGTATATAAAATTGCTGTAGGTATTTTCATAAGTTACATTGTTTAACATAATTTTACAATTACCCTCGGAGGAAATTAATACATTATTTGAGGTTGTATAATAAAATAATCGTCCTTTACATTCTTCTACTATTTTAAATTCATTTTTACAAATGGCCAATATCTTATTACTAATTAATGGTACAAATAGTTTATAATTATTTCCTACTAGGACTGAATTGCAATGTTTTGCACGATTACTGTCACTGAGGGCGCAATCACTTTCTTGTGGTTCATTTATGCACAACAATTGTTTTTCAATCACTGCACATTGTTCGTTCGTCCACAGTTCTTCCTGTAGTCCTGAGAGTCTGTATTTTGCAGGCGGTATGAGGAGTTTATTCTCGTGATCAGGTAAAGGATAAATTCTTTGATAGGAGTAAGGGTTAGGATTTAATATGGGGATGTACAATATACATGTTATAATATTATTTATGGAAATTATTTTCATCTTTGAAAAATCTACAATTTTGATTAAATGTGTGTTGTCTAGTTCGAGCAATTCACTTGTTTTATAGATAAGTTTTAAGTGGTTTAATATTTCTTTAAGATCTTCTGTTGATATAATTTCCAAGTCTGTAAGATTATTGCTAGCTAAACTTATTAATCTCTGAATTATATAAATTGTTTCTAATAGTTTTTGTGAAAGGAATATGTTATATTGAATTAAAATTTCTTCGTTGATCCTGTCATTAATTTTTCTCATGGCGGCAAGTGATGTGTTAATGTTTTGTTCTATAGTATGTAAATTATTAGCGTATCGGTCTGTTATGTGATTCGCAAAAGACAAATATTTACTTATTTGTCTGACCACCTTTTCTTGGTTTTTAAATAAAACATCTAAGTTTTATTTATTTCTTTCAGATCGTTTTGATCTAAATTACCTGTAATATATTTTATCGCGGAGCCTAATACATTTATTAAGGCGCGTCTTCCTCTACGGTTATTAAATTATGATAATTGACTTTCGATTTGTATGCAATTGTCCTTTAATATGTTTATTAATGAGATTGGTGAGTTGCTATTTTGATTTCTTACTTCTAAGATATAATTATTAGAAAATAGATTTCTGTAACTTACTTCTATGCTACTAATATTAAAATAAAAATAGAACTTATGATAATGATTGAGCACTTTAGCGACTCCTACATCTTCTAGGAAGTACCCGGTATTCTCAATCTTTTCTACTCGAAGGGCCAGCGCCGTCGTGAGGATGGTCGCCCTGTAATGAAAATTTCTTTCTAAGTCTTTTAAGTTTCCTTGTATGAATGTTTGTGGGAATACTTGTTTTAGCTTTTATGCCTTTTATTTTGTTTCTCCTAACAGACGTCACGTTTACTTTATCGTAGCAGGGTCTGCTTTTCTTATTTTAGGTTTCTTAAAATATAGTACTGGTTCGTTTAACTCGATACTATTTTCTTTGTCAGCATTAAGCCTTTGTAAATTTTTGTTACCTTTCTCTAACTGTTTATGATAAATTTGGTTATAAAATTCGAGTATTTCCGTTTTTCGTTTTTCGTTGTAATTTTCGTATACCGCTTGATCAAGGTCAATTTCATATGCGTTTAAATCGTCGTAAGGACCGTATAATAGACTAAAAGGGGTAAACCCAGTAGACGAGTGAACCGATTGGTTGTAAATTAAAACTGCTGATATCATTACATTTTGTGGAGATTCGTTTTTGTTTGTTTTAAAGTTCTGATTTTTTCAAGTAATGTTGAGTGCGCTCTTTCGATTGGTGAATTAGAATTTGCGTTATAGTTGGTCGTATAGTGCAGATTGATTTTAAAAAGTTTGCAGTATTCTTGAAATACATTATTTTTAAATTCCTTGCCTTCATCGCAAACTATCTTTTTCGGATAGTTGTGGTGTGCAAAATAGTGTCTTAATTTGTTTAATATCGTAATGCCTAACAAGTCTTCTACGTAATAAGCTTGAATGTATTTTGAAAATAAGTCTATTATTGTGATAAATTTGTATTTATCGAAACTGAATGTGTCAATATGAATAACTTCAAACGGTCTTTTTGCTAAAAGTGGGCCAGAGAGGGGGACGTTATATGGATGTCTCTTCTCGTACTTGCTTTGTAGACAGGTTTTGCAATCGTTTATTATTTTATTAATTCTAGCTTTCATGTCAGGCCAATAATATATCAATTTCAAATTATTATACGTCTCGATTATTCCGTTATGATTACTGTCGTGATATTGTTTAATTTTCTCGTTTTGACTTTCAGCTCGCTCTATGTCTTTACACAAAATGTTACATTTTACAAATTTTACTGAATTGTCAAATAACACTGAACATAGCGAAATAAATTTAGACGCAAATTTATATCATGGAAATAAACACCGTAAAGGTTCTTTGGGTCGATTATCTCTTTAAGAACTCTTTTAATGTTATCTAGTTCTTGGCCATTTCTAAGGGTTATCCGATAATGGTGTCTTTTAAACGGTCTCAGGTACATTGTATTGGTCACCTATTTTCATTTTTAATCTGTAAATGTAATGGTTTAAAGGGCTTTCAGATATTGGTAATGTGAAGGTGGGGTTTTCAGTTGAGGTATGTTGCGTATCGTCAGATTTGTTAGGTAGAGGGTTGTCGTTATCTAATGGGCTTTGGCTGTTTAAGATTTCGTCAGCGTCGTCGGGTGATAGGTCCTCGTCGGCGTCTACATGAGGTAATATTGATATTAGGTCTAGTTCGTCTTCTTGGGGTTCTACGTCTTTTGTGTTTATTTCAATTCTTGATAACGCATCGGCTACGAGGTTGTCTTTACCTTTTTTGTATATGACTTGATAATCAAACTCCTCTAATCTAAGTCGCCACTTTACTAGTCTGGAATTTGGGTCTTTTAGTGACATTAGCCAAACTAGGGGTTTGTGATCGGTTTCGATTTTAAAGTGTCGTCCGTACAGATATGGGCGGAAGTGCTTGGTATTTTCGATAATAGATAAAAGCTCTTTTCAATTGTCGAATAATTCTTTTCTGCGGAATTTAGGTGCGGGAATAAAATGCTATTGGATGATTATCTTGCGAGAGGACTCCGCCAATGGCTATGTTACTAGCATCTGTGGTAAGATGGAATGTTTTGTCAAAATCAGGGTATGCGAGTACGGGTGCATTTGTTAAAAGTTCTTTACATTTACGAAAAGCCTCGATATAGTCTGGATCGTTTGGGTCGATTTTTGCGGTTTTTTCAAACATTTGGTGAAAGGTGATAGTATTTTCGCAAAGTTTTGAATGAATCTCCTATAGTATCCTACAAGTCCTAAAAGCTTTTGATTTCTTTCACCGTCTTAGGGAGCGGGTATTCTTGAACGGCTTTAATTTTAGAGGGATTCGGTTTAATACCTTGGGGTGTAATTACGTGGCCTAGAAATGCTACTTCTTTACAGAGAAATTCAGATTTGTCGAGTTGTACCTTTAGGTTAAATTCCTTAAATTTATTGAAAATTTGTCTGATATGAATTTGTCATGTAATGATTTTGAGAAAATCACCACATCATCCATGTAAAGGAAACAAAATTTATATAGATACTCCCTTAATACGTTGTCTATCACCGTTTGAAACGTAGATGGTGCATTCTTGAGGCCAAATGGCATGCGGACATACTCTCTCTTTTGCCATTTCGATTTGATGGAAACCCTGCGCGATATCTAGAGTCGTAAAATATACGCATTTGCCTAAGTTATCTAAAATTTCGTCGATTTGCGGGAGGGGATATTTGTCTTCTACTGTGTTTTCATTTAATTTGCGGTAATCGATAACTAGACGCCATTTCTTTTTTCCAGATGCGTCTAATTTTTTCGGTACAATCCAAACGGGACTGCTGTAAGGTGATATTGAAGGTCTAATGATTTTATTGTCGAGAAGTTTTTGAATTTGAACTTGTATTTCATTTTTTAGATGGTAAAGATATCTGTAGGATTTACAATAAACGGGCTCCTCATCTACAGTGCGAATTTTGTGTTTAACAGCGTTGGTAAATGTTAAATCGCAATTTTCATTATAAAATATGGATTTAAAATGTTTACATAGGGTCAAAATTTTGTCTTTTTCTTCCGAGTTTAAGTGGTTAGTTCTTATTACCTTTGTAACGTCTAAGTCAAACGAGTCACGCTCCGGTTTGTCAATATTTACATTAATTAGGGTTCAACATTAATCTGTTCGTGGAAATGAACTTCGACTTGTCGCTCTTCTTCGAATGGAATTTCGCAAAATCCGTTTTGGGCGTATGCGATTGATTCGGGAATGTATAAATTGTTACTATTACTTTCTGGGATTAGCACTGGTCCGCGTTCTATACTAACTGGTACTTTTATACTTTTATTAATTTGTTGCGTAAAAGGTTCAAAATTTTGCGGGTTAAGCTCGATAAAAAAGGGTATCTTTTGTCCACCAATTTCTAGAGTTTGATTTTTATAGTCGATATTCGCTTGCAAACGTTGGAAATCGTAACTACCTATTAACGTGTCGAAATGTTCATACCAGGATACAACGTTAAATTTAAACTCGTAATTTATTCCGAATTCTGTTTTAGAGAATAGGGTATGCTATATTATCGTCACTTATTATTGTTTTACCTAGCGATTTGACTGAGAACTTCTGTTTAAAGAGATGCGGTTTAAAAAGCTTATGAGCAGGTTCTGGATTTATTATGCTATTTGATACTCCTGAGTCGATGAGTATTTTTAGACCTAAGCTGGGTATTGATATAAAAGGAAGTTTTCGGGTGTTGCTAATAGAATTCAGGTCGATGTTATTTCTGAAGCGTTTTCCTGAAAATTTACACAGTTATCTGTAGCAAAGTAATTTTCTGGGTTTCTTATTGTTTGGTGGGATATGTCGTTTTCATAGTCTACGTAATTTTTGGGGTTGTAGTCGTCTGGATAATTGCTTGGCAAATTCATATTGTCGTATGTTGTAGTATTGTTAGTATTATGCTCTAAGTTATGCAATTCTTCGAAAGTGAATGTTGGCCTACTTTGTGCTTTGAAAAAGTTGTTTTGCGGCGGTCTATATGTATTTCGCGTTGATATGGACATGGGGTTGGTTTGTATTGCGTGGGGCCGTTATTATTGCGGAATGTTTGAGAAGTATTGTTTCTATTATTATTATTTTGAGGCGCGGGGAACCTTTGAATATTTGGAGGATCCCTTGTGAAATTATTTTGTGGGGGCACATAGTATCGCGGGTCTGAGAAGGCATTACCTATACGAGGGGCAAAACGATTTGTCATGTTATTATGTGGTTGTGGCCTAACTAGGTTGTCGGGTTTTTTGTTAAAATTACTTGATTTTGGTTTATTTCTCATAAAATTCATAAACTGAATTTGCGCTTTTTCGTTATCGAATTTTCTACACTCGTAAAGGGCCTGTTCGATAGTCAAGATTGGAATGTTTAATAAATGTGAACAATAAGGTTCTAATATGCCTGCTTTGAAAGTAGCAAGGGCTTGTTTTGTGTACATGTCTTCTTTACTTATTCTTATATCGTTATTAGGAGTACGTACGCTAACATGCTCTAAAAGAATTTGAAGTTTATGTTTAATTGTCTGAAAATATTGCTCCTATGTTTCGTTGTTACCTTGAAAACAAGTTGTAAGATCGTGTACTAATAGTTCTTCGGATCGCGGGTCGCCAAACTTCCGTAAAAGTTCGTCTTTAATTCCGACCATTTTGTACAATTTGAAGAAATTAACACGTCTCTTGCCTCTCCCGTTAACTTTGATTTTACTCTTTCAAATAATAGGCGGTTAAAAATACAATTTTCCTCGGGTCTTCTAAAAAGTTCTATGAATGACTCTACTTGCTTTACGAAATAAGCTAAATTTTTTGAGCCGCCTGAATATTCAGGTAGCATATCCCTAGCCATTTCAAGTTCAAATGCTGTGTTATTATTCATTGTTAAAATATTACTATTTGTTTCAGAATTACTCGATCTAGCTTCCTTTCTAATAGGAGACCTATCTCTATGTTGATTCATATAAATTTATGTTATTATTTTAAAATATTTTTCAATTACTTCAAATTTTCTATGACTTATTATTTTATTATAACATGTAAAAGGTAAAGGAAAATTAAGGAAAGACTCACAGTAACGTTGCTCGGTGCAGCATCTCCAGGTGAGAGTCCTTCGGAGGTGATGTCCAGGTGCGGCAGCTTTTCCTTAGCGAGGAACTCAGCGGTTGAATAGCCTCTGTTGCCAATGGAATACTTGCTTTTCCAGGACTTCGAATACCCAATTAACTCTTGATAGAGACCGGCTTCACTATACGCGAATTTATTAACCGTTTGGGTATCCTGTTCGCAGCGCCAATTAAATTCAGGATATTAAAATTATTATTTTTAAAAAACAATTTTATTTACTTAAAACTACAAATGCGAGCTCTCTAGCTTAAGGACTAATAAGAACTGAGCTTAATTCTAAACATTTGGCCTTTTATAACGTGGGGTGCATTAGACTTATCTAAGGACGGTTGTGTTCCGACAACATCTTAATGGGTCAGGTGGCGTCTTAAAGGTTGATAACAGTTGGACATAATTATATATAGCATCATGTTATTGTGTTTTTTTCATATCAGTACAGGGCGCCAAGTGGTTTAAAATTCACATACCCAACAATTATATTAACCACTAAAACATATAGCAAACACGAAAGAAAATAACGTCACATAAGTTTTATAAGAATATTTACTACACCAATTGAATCAGCATTTACAGAGCAGATTTTATTTTTAGCTTAGTTTTGGGGCTTATATCTAAACAGAAAATTCAACATTTACTGACTGCAGTCGCAACACAAAATGTAAAACCTATTCCTTAACTAATAAATACCACTTATACCTAAATTACAGGAATGCGATTAATCTTTTTGGGGAGTGAAATGTAGAAATATTTATCCATATGAATACTCAATAAAGTCTTTAAATTTGGCAGTTTCGGCATAAAATATTGGTCTCTAGAACAGCACTGGTATTTCGGTTGGATATAAAAAAAAATATTGAAGTGCTTCCGCACTCGAAATTAGAACAACAATTAAAATATCCACTATGTGGTACTCATCCAGTAATTATCCAGGGTTGTGGATTTTCCAGGATATCTGTACAATGGCCACCACTGCCGGTGGCGTGTCGTTCAGGGCTTCACCCGGTATATAAATTCAATATTGTCAAGGTAGGGATAATTCCACTTAAACAAATGATAATAGTAAACCTCAAAACGCCTAAAAAAATAATAGAAAGACATCGTTACTTAGATATACGGTTTTAGCAATAGTAATTGAAATCAAATCAAAAGATAAGCTCACCTCGGTTGCGAAACACCCTATGCAATACCCGAAGGCGTCTTTTCTACTGGTTTCTTGCGGAGACTAACAGAATTTCTATCCCATTGATGGATACAAGACCATTTAAACATAAACGTATTCATCTACCATAAAATTAGCCTTTAGTATGTCGAACTAGTGATATATCCGATATACGAAATTATTTCAAAATTTCACTAGCCACCATATTCATGTCTCAACGCACGCTAAAGATTTTCGCTATCAACCGTTCCACCTTACTTTTTGTTCCTACTTTTTAATCCCGCAAAAAGATTCGCCCGCTTATAATTTGTACCTAAACTAATAGATGTCTCCATCGGTATTAAAATTACGAATTTAATTAAACTAAGATAAAAGAGAACTATTTTATCATTATTTAATAACTAAGGTTACTTAAGACGTATCAATTTATAAAAATGTGTATTCAGGGCGGTGTTCTCTGGCTATAAATATTTAAAAAAAGCTGCAGAAAAGGTGGAAATTAACAATGGAAAATAAGAAAGTTCAGTCTCCACATGGAGAAATAACGGTTAAGAGAATATTATTTCGTCATATAGGTATATACGAGTACGTAGTTTAAAAGAAGTTGTAACGTGCGTTACACCTAAAATAAAAAGTCGATCGATATCATTATATAAGTCTTGGACTTGTTTTGTTTCTGTCATTACTGCAAAAATAATGTGTTATTCTTTAGAAAACAAATACTTCGTATGATTTCATAAAATATTTATTTATAAATACCAAGTACATATTTTCTAATTGAAAAAAAAAGAGGGAGAGAACACTAGTGAAATATAGCTATGACTTATTAAACCGTTGGGACCATTTACCGGTATTTTGTCAATCGATAATGTTGCAGCTAAAGTTAAAAACCATGTTGTTCCGAAAAACTTTCAAAAAGTGCCTTTAATCGTAGGACATCCATACACTGAACAACCAAATATTCAGATTACATGTAAAAGTAATGAATTATGAATTGAATACTGCGAAAGTGATTTAACTGTTAATGAACATTTTAAGGCTAAAACTAATTTGCAACTAGCTAATGATCTGACTTTGCCGAATAACTATTTAGGATATATTTCTGTAGTAAGCGATCTTTCAAACCAATAACTTTTTATAGGAGGTTTTCGTGATGGATTGGACTTGTCTATTATACCGCGATGTGTTATTCGGACTGACCATGAGGGAAAATCTGTCCTACCAATAATGAATATATCCGGTAGCAAAATTAATTTGCAAGAAGGTAAAACTTTGATAAGAGCTGAAATTTGTAAAGAAGCAGAAGAAAATTCAGATAGGTATAAAAGAGAAATCAATGAAGATGAAGTTAAATTAGAAGAAATTGACACAGGATTGAGTGGTAATGGAGCAGATAAATTGCTTAATTTGTTGAATGAATTCAAATATGTTATTGCGAAAAATATGAAACAGTTAGGAGTCACAATTAAAATTGAAATGAGAATAGAATTATCATCAGACAAAACAATCTACTACAAGCCGTTAGGTTATCTTATATAGAGAAGAATAAAGTTAGAGAAATAGGCGACGAATTAAAGGAAGCAGATATTATTGAAGATTCTACATCACAATACGTCAGTTTGTTTGTTAGTGAAAAAGAAGACAGGAGATGTTCGTCTTTGTATTGATTATAGAACCTTAAACAAACAGACAATTAAAGATCGTTATCCTTTAGCCAGAATTGACGATCAATTAGATCTTTTGTATAATAAGAAATTTTTTACTAGTTTAGATTTAAGATCAGGATACTACCAAATACCTATGGAAAAGGGATCGCGAGATAAGACGGCATTTATCACACACAATGGTGTGATGAGGGAATTCAAAACTTGAGAGAAGTTTTACAGGCTTTGCGAGACTCTAATTTGACACTTAGATTAGATAAATGTAGTTTCTTTAAAAGAAAAATAGATTATTTAGGCTTTGAAATAACTCAGCGAGGAATTGCACCAGGTAAATTAAAATTAAATAGTGTAATCAATTTTCCAAAACCTCACGATGTTAAGTCGGTTAGGAGCTTTGTAGGTTTAGCAAGTTATTTTAGACGTTTTATAAGGGGATTTGCCATGATTATTAGACCTTTAACTGATTTATTAAAAAAGGATATAGTTTTTCGTTGGTGTGAAGAACATGATAAAGCATTTTAAATTATTAAAGAAATTAAGAAAGTAAAATAATAATAATAACGTGATCAGTAAAACAGTGCGGGAAAACGGAATTTGCTCCTGTACTCGCGTTCTGCCGCTGCAGCATTACCATCGCAAAGGCCATAAATAAATATCATATCAACTAACTCTTGTCCCGTAAACTCTTCCATTTTTTTCGCTTAGAACTATTAAATTGGCAATCGGGTTGACAATACTTTGACATAAGAATACCTTGATAATTTTGTTTAAATTACTATGAAATTGACTAAAGTGGGATTAATTCAAGAGCGATTTTCTCAGAAACCTTTAAAGATAACGATTTGAAACAAGAGTACCTTTTTAACGTAAAACCGTTCGGGAAAACGGAATTTGCTATCCAATTTGCTAAAAAGTCAAAGATGAAAAAGTTACACACGCAAAATACCAATGATTCAAGTTTCTATGCGTTTCTCCTACTAAGTCACATCTCAACTCGTCTGGAACATATAACCGTAATTTTTTATTCTTTTCCCGGTATACTCTCCCATTACATAATGTAAACTTAGTACTCACGCTATCATGGCTATTTTCATTTTTACCTTCTAAATTTTTATATATTTCTAAAATTTCAGTATTTGTACGTTGCATGGCAGCAATCCAATCAGTGGTAATAATGTAAATAGCTCATCAAAATTTAACTGTGTATACCAAATTTCATTCATTTATCACAACGCGATTGAGAGATATTGCAAAAAAATATATTTCCATTCTTTCCTCTTCAATGGGTCCCTGTGCCCTCAGGAAGCATATCCAGACCCATGTTCATATGAACTTTTTTACTTAGGGGCGATTATATGATCAAAAGATCATATAATCGGCCCGTTCAGGGTTGGCAACTAATTATGAGACACCCTATATAATAGGCTTAATCGATGGTTATTCGAAATATACAGTTTTAAAAGCAGTACCGGATACTACCGCGGAAGAATCAATTAAATTTTTAAAAGAATGAATAGCTCATTATGGTAAACCGTTTCATGTCATAACGGATCGAGGTACGGCCTTTACCGCACATTCTTTTGAAAACTTTTGTAAAGATCATAATATTTTACATGTAAAAGAAGCCAAACTTTTAGAACAGAATAAACACAAACAAGTAAAATATTATAATAAACGTAAGGTAGAAGCTAAAAGATATAACTTGGGAGATTTAGTTATGGTTAGAGATCAAATTGTTTCTACAGGGGACAGTAGGAAACTAAGACCTAGATACAGGGGTCCATATCAAATAACTAAGGTATTAGAGAAAGATAGATATGTAGTGGAAGACATTAGTGGAGAAAAACATAGTGGAAAACCTTATAAAAATATTTTATCAAGTGAACGCCTCAAATTGGCATCTTCAAAGATCTAATTGGTTAGTTAATTTAAGGCATTTGGTTTGTTTTTGAGTTTAAAAGATATTGTTTACTGATTTTGGGCAATATTGTCACTATCTTTTTGTATTACTGTCGTTTACATCTTGTAATAATGAATATTTAATGTTTATTTATATTGTAATGTTTGAAGTTATGTCAAATGAGTATTCTAACGACGAGGACGTCTTTACGTCAGGAAAGGCCGAAACTGAGGCAACTTTTAAAACATTACTGTATTTTGGGTGGCATAATAGCCAGTAGATTATTTTAAATATATATTTATAGTTTCTGTTAAGTAGGCCAGAGTATCTTTTGGTAGTGAAAAACAACAATTTGTTGATAGAAGTGTGTGTCACAAAAATATTAAATGAATATTGTAAAAACTTAAAACTGTGCATCTATTCGCTCGAATACTGCCACAATAGTGACAATAGCGAAAAAAGCAGTTGAAGTTGCTGATATGATATAGGTGTTATTAAATTTTGTTTATATCTTTCCTTGTTAAATTCTTTCTATTTTTTGTCGCCATGGTCGTCTACCGAATGATTTGCCTTATGTAAAGTCAGGTTTTACAGTGGACCAGTTTCTAGTGCCGTGCAAAAGTGCCTTTTTAAGTTATTTTCGAACTGCCCTTTTTACATTTTATTTACATGAATACCATACACTAATGTCTTCAAATATCCCCAAACAAAGAACTCTAGAGGGTTCAGATCAGGCGATCTTGAAGGCCATTAAACAGGTACGGCCCTTCCTACCCATCTATGTGGAAAAGTAAATAGCCTGAAACAGCTGCAACTACGGATTAATCAAAAGTGTCAAGAAATCCAAACCAAGGAGGGTGTTTTCGATAGAGTTCGAATATCGTTGAGACGAAGATGTCGTGCCTGCTTGGAAATGGACGGAGGGCACTTTGAACATCTTCTGTAACTTTGTTTTTTGTTTGTTAAAAGCTTCCTTTGTCGGTTTATTCCTAATAAAATAAAATGTTTGAAAAACGAATAGTGGTCCATATCTCCGCAACCGTTACTTTGCGGACCCATGTTTATAAAGACTTTTCTGCTTATTTTGGTTCATACTATTACCTCCTGAAATATTTTACACTCTTTGTTTAACACCCTGTATACGATAAACGGGCATCTTTTCAAAAAATTAATCTATTTGATATTTGATTTGATTGATTATATATTTTCCCAAAAATTTTAATGTGTTTATTTTCATCGAGTAAAATAACATTTTTACCCAAGAAATACCCAATAATAATCTCACAGTACTTCTACTGCATTACTCAGTGCAACGGATGATATTATTGGTGCTTGCGATAGTGGTAGAGATATTTGTTTAATTTTATTGGATTGCTGCAAAGCATTTGATATGTTGCAGCTAAACTTAGATAATTTGGTATGTGACTTATCTATACATTTAAAAAATATATATTTAAGTAATAGACACCAAAGGGTTCTTTTAGATAACAAGATTTCAGAATATATTTGTTTAAATAAAGGAGTACCTCAAGGTAGTATTTTAGGTCCCATGCTGTTTTCCATATATACTTCAGATTTGTTCAGTCATCTAAAATATTGTCGATCACATCAGTATGCTGATGATACTCAAATTTATTAATCTTTTAGTTATTGTGACCTTGATAAGGCTGTTGAAAATATTAATTCAGATCTTGCTGCCATGAGTAGATATTCTAATGACCATGAATTAATTATTAATGACAGTAAGACAAAAATTTTGGTGTTTGGTAGTCATCGAAATCTTATTCTCTCAAATCAATCATTTACTATTGAGTTAAATAATATAATCTTAGATCCAGTAACTACTTGTAATAATCTTGGTCTCAGATTGGATGCAGATCTCAGATTTAGTTCTCATGTATCTAATTTAATTAAAATGTCGTTTGGCAAATTTTTATATGTATAAGATATTCTATCTACTGATGTTAAGTTGCGAATATGTGATTCAATCATTCTCTCTCGAGTAAAATATTGTGATGTGTACTGGCCTGCGTTATTAGAACAAGACAAAAACTTTTTAGAAAAAAATCAAAATGCTTGCCTTAAGTTTTGTTATAATATTAGAAAGTATGATTATATTTATACAGTTTTTTATGACCATTGGTTTAATTTACATGAACGTTTTCTAATTAATCTGACATGTCATGTATATTATAAGGTTTTAGCTATTAAACAGCCTCAGTAATTATATGAAAAGTTGACAAAAGACTCCGACATACATGATTATATTCCTAGACATCGTGATAATTTAAATGTATCCAAGCATAAGCTAACTTTATTCTATCGTGGCTTCAGCTACAACTTTGCAAATGTATTTAATTTGATACCACTAAATATTAAATCATCTTCTAGTATCGTGGTACTCAGAAGAAGGATCAAAGATTTTCTTGTGTCTAGCCGAGGCCTTACATAGTGTTTAATATATTTAATTATTGTATATTTCTACTTTATGTTCTGTTACCTATTTCAGGTGACAATTATTGTATTTATTTGTATATTGCTAATATTTATATTATATTTTTGTATTATACTGAGCAACAATGTTGGATACCGCCGCTCATTTCGGTACAATTGTTTGTGTACTGTTGTTGTATAAAGATCATATTATTATTATTATAACTTTCAAATTGTATGAACTTAGAATACACTATTTCATATCACAATGCGGGCAGATTGATTATATGATTCGATAGCAAATCTGCAATACAGGGGTTTAATAACTTGTATCAGGACATCACAAGGCTCTGAAAGTTTGCCACATAGAGATAAGGAGTCTCAATTATTCGAATTAGAACGTTAAGTTAGTCGGTTTATTACCAGGCCTTCTAGCAGTGTATTAAGGATTAGAATCAGCCTTGCTCTGTAATTATCCGGTTGTATCGTATGCCGCAACTGCTGAGTTAGATATAAGTGCAAAATAATTGCAATATGGTAATATTATATAACATATTTGGATACAGAGGGACGTATAATTTGTCTAGAATTTACGTACTTTTAGAATGTGTTAATAAAAATAATTGTAGCAAATATCAATATGAAACATTTTTGCCTTCGTTGATAAGTCATCATTCATCATTTATTTTATATAAAGAAACTTACAAACGTCAACGCCTACTGATATATAAACTTGTGTGGTGGCATGAAAATATATTTTGACACAGTGTTCCGCTTCATATATTAAAGAAGCTACTCTATACATAAAAAATATAATAATAATAATAATAATAATAATAATAATAATAATAATAATAATAATAATAATAATAATAATAATAATAATAATAATAATAATAATAATAATAATAATAATAATAATAATAATAATAACAAGAATAATAATAATAATAATTATAATGATAATAAAAAGAAATATACAGCTTGCAAACACGGAATTCCAGGAAGCAACTACTCTGCAGGCTAATGCCCCGACAAGCATTGAATTACACCTGGAAACTCGATTGGATGCAGATCTCAGATTTAGTTCTCATGTATCTAACTTAGTTAAAATGTCTTTTGGCAAATTAAAACTTTTTATATGTATAAGATATTTTATCTATTGATGTTAAGTTGCGAATATGTGATTCAATCATTCTCTCTCGAGTAATATATTGTAATGTCGTGTACTGGCCTACGTTGTTAGAACAAGACAAATACTCTATAGAAAAAATTCAAAATGCTTGCCTTAGGTTTTGTTATAATATTAGAAAGTATGATCATATTTATACAGTCTTTTATGACCATTGATTTAATTTACATGAACGTTTTGCAATTAATCTGATATGTCTTGTATATAAAATTTTAGCTATTAAACAGCCTCAGTCATTGTATATACAGCCTGCAAACAAGGGATTCCAGGACTGACGAGTGACTGTAGCTGATGCTAGAGGTTTTCCAGTTGTAATTCAATGCTGGTCGGTGTATTAGCTCGCAGAGTAGTTTTTCCTGGAATTCCGTATTTGCAAAATATCGTTTCTCGCCGGCCTTACGCGATAAAGGTCGACACCTTTCAATGGTATCTACTGCATGTAGAACGCTTCGTGTCGGTGACATTTTCAGTCCGGCATGGAGTGGCGAATGGCCGATAGATGTAGTTAGTTCTACACCGCGTAATATACAGGCTTTCTCCATGTTTTCGTTCTTAGAAATAATAGAAGTCTTTCCTATGATAGTTTTCTTTATGACACTCGATTTTGCTCAAACAGAGCGCGTTCAACATTAAAGAAATATTTAATTTTCTTTATCAATTAGAAAAATAAATATTTTTTGTTCAAACTTTGTGCTCAGTGATCATAATGATAGGTACTATTTTGACGCCAATAATTGTTTTCAACTAAGCTGGGTTTTTGTTCACCCTTGAATCCCTTAAACTTCAGTGCAAATATCAAAATGTTATTCTATTTTCTAGAAAAAAAGTGCTCTTGAGGAAATTCACTAAGAAACTTTGTTTTTCAAATATTCTCTACTTTTTTAATCAGGTAAATCTTATAGAATTACAACAATCTTACAGAAATGATAATATTAAGTAGGCATTTCTTGTTTGTAACAATGTTTGCTGTGCGTTTAGAAGCTTGTTGAAGTAATAAGTTAGTGTTGTGGGCCAAATACACTTGCACCACATTTTGTATCGACCCACTTAGGAAGCGCCATCGTGGCGCCGGAACGATTCGGCAATGGACTCCAGCTGGGACAATGACCAGAAGCCGTCCTTTCCAAGAACGACCACCCAAACTGGGATTCTAGAAACATCCACCGAAACCGTCAGGGTGGCGCCAAGGAGAAAATATATAGTAGTACGACGCAGCGCAGAAGACGACACTCCAACAAAGCTTCGCGTCGACAACATCTAGTCTGATACATCCTCTGTTTCTTTGTTTTAAATAAATATATTATTTTTACCGTTGTGAGAGCGTTTCATTTTGGCTGCACGACACAAGAAACCCTCAAGTGGTGACCCCGACGTGATCTTCAAACGAAATTTAGTGAAAGTACGCGATTTCTTTTTTTTTCTAAATTAGAGTGGTTTTAATTGTGTGCAACGCCGCGAAGCAAAATGAGTCTCAACGAGGAAAACCGCGTCGAAACCCTACCGCGACGGAAAGTGAACCATGTCGCAGTGAAACTTCCACCATTCATTTCGGACGATGCAGAGATGTGGCTTCAGGTAGTGGACCGAAGTTTTCGTTTGGCGCGAGTGACCAGTGAAGAGACAAAATTCAATTACCTCGTTACTGCTCTGGACAGAAGTGTGATGAGCGAAGTGTGCGAACTGGTGATGAATACACCCCAGAATAAACCTTATTCCGCGCTTAGGGCAGCTTTAATAAGCCGACTAAGCACGTCTGAGGAGCAAAAGACGCGGCGGCTTCTAGAGCGCGAAGAGATGGGGATTCAAAACCATCGCAATTCTTACGGCGCTTAAGGGCGTTAGCTGCGGCAAGTGTCTCCGAGTCGCTTCTACGTACCCAATGGACAGGACGCCTGCCGTCTAATGTACAGGCAATTCTCGCGACCCAGAAGAATGCCGCGTTGGACGACGTAGCGGAGCTGGCCGACGCTGTTATGGAGACGGTGATGCCCGGTTCAGCACTCCAGGAAGTAGCCAGATCTACATCTAAGGACGACAGGTTTGCTCGCATCGAACAACAGCTTTTAGAGATGTCACAGGCAATGGCTAAGCTCTTCACAAAGAGTGAACCGCGACGACCGACAACGAGGACAACTAGGTCGCGTTCACGACGCCGTTCGCGGAGCCGCGATAGTGACAGCGATCAGTGTTGGTATCATCAACGTTTTGGTGACCGCGCCCGCGAGTGTCGCGAACCGTGCGCGTATCGTTCGGGAAACGCGACGGGCAGTCGGTGATGGCGAACGTCGACGCGTGCCCGATTACGCGCCGTTTGTACGTTACGGATACGTACTCTAAGGTCCAGTTTCTCGTCGATACGGGTGCTGACCTTTGTGTATATCCGCGCTCACTAGTCAAACAACCGCGATCAAAATCGGCATATGAACTCACCGCGGCGAACGGAACTGCAATTGCTACGTACGGCACAGTGACAATGACTTTAAACCTCCGGTTGCGTCGTTGTTTTACTTGGCAATTTGTCATCGCGGATGTGTCGAAACCCATAATTGGAGCAGACTTTTTATCCTTTTATGGACTACTTGTGGATGTGCGCAATAAAGGTTACTTGACGAGACTACGCGACTTACGTCTCCAGGTCAACTCGTGGGTTCTGCGTCATCCTCGATTAGGACAATTTGCGGGGAATCCGTGTTTCACAGCCTGCTCAAGAAATATTCGGACATTACGCGTCCTGCAGCTCCTTCCGCGGCTGTGCAGCATCAAACCAGGCACTACATCGAAACGACACCTGGTCCCCCTGTCGCTGAAAAACCGCGTAGACTAGCGCCTGACAAATTACGAGCAGCGAAAAAAGAGTTCGACGCTTTGCTCAGATTAGGCATCGCTCGTCCGTCAAGCAGTGCGTGGGCGTCACCCTTACATCTCGTGCCAAAAAGGGTGAAGAATGGCGACCGTGTGGTGATTATCGCAGACTTAACGCGAGAACGCGTCCCGACCTTTACCCTGTGCGTCACATTCAGGATTTCGCGCAATCACTTCGAGGTAGAAAAATATTTTCGACCATCGACCTGATTCGCGCATTTCATCAAATCCCCGTTGCAGAAGAGGATATTCCCAAGACCGCGATAACAACACCTTTCGGTATGTTCGAGTTTACGCGAATGACGTTTGGTTTACGCAATGCGGCCCAGACCTTCCAGCGATTCATCGACGAAGTATTACGAGACCTGGATTTCTGTTATGCGTACATCGATGACATCATCGTAGCTTCATCGTCCGAAGAGGAACACCTGCGTCACCTGGAAATATTGTTTCAACGATTACGAAACTACGGCGTGGTTGTAAATCCCGGCAAGTGCGTTTTCGGACAAAATCAGGTCAAATTCCTCGGTTACCTAGTAGACAGTGACGGCACGCGTCCGCTCCTGAAAAGGTCGAGGCAATAAAGACTACCCGCTGCCTATGACAATAAAACAATTACGGCAGTTTCTTGGTGCCCTAAACTTTTACCGTCGGTTTGTGCCCAACGCAGCAGGTGTCCAGGCGCCCTTAAATGACCTGCTAAAAGGGACCAACAAAGCTAACGCAGCAATAAATTGGACGGAAACCGCGACAAGTGCTTTTGATGCCGATAGATGTAGTTTAGCACGTGCAGCTTTACTTGCGCATCCCGAAGTAAATCCGCAGATTACTCTAGTGTGTGATGCCTCAGATTTTGCAGTTGGTGCAGTTTTACAACAAAATAGTGAGGACAACTGGGAGCCGCTAGGGTACTTTTCGAAAAACTCAACCCGGCTCAATGCAAATACTCTGCTTACGATCGCGAACTTTTAGCGATTTATGAAGCAGTAAAGTACTTCCGGCATATGATAGAGGCAAGAACATTCGTCATTTACACCGACCACAAGCCTCTAACATATGCCTTCGCGAAAAAAATCGAGTCAGTGCACACCGCGACAGTTCCGCTATCTAGACTTTATTAGCCAGTTCACGACCGACATCCGTCACGTGGCTGGTCGCGAAAACGTGGTAGCGGATGCGTTGTCTAGGTGAACGAGATAAGCGCGACTTTAGACTACGAGGCGCTCGCTGCCTCACAACAAACAGACGACGAAATCGGCGCATACGTCAACGGACAACACGGCCTCATCCTAAAGCGGATCAAAATACCTGACACGAACGCGTCAGTATTTTGTGACATGTCTACGGATTCCGCCCGGCCGTTCATCACCAAGCCATTTCGCAGGATAGCCTTTGATTCGGTGCACCGTCTTTCGCACCCCGGTATCAATGCTACGGTGAAGCTCCTGACGCAACGTTTCGTCTGGCCGTCGATAAAGCGCGATAGCAGACATTGGGCACGCTGCTGTGTCGAATGTCAGCGGGCAAAGGTAACGCGCCACGTGATTTCTCCGACTGGTTCATTTCAACCGCCGTCAACGAGATTCGAACATATCCACGTGGATATCGTCGTGATGCCGCCATCTGAGGGCTACCGCTACTGCTTAACCTGCGTAGACCGTTTCACCAGATGGCCAGAAGCAATTCCGTTGGAGAACCAGGAGGCAGAAACTGTCGCCCGCGCTTTATACGCCAATTGGATCTGCAGATTCGGATCACCCCAGCGAATAACGACCGATCTGGGTCGGCAGTTCGAGTCACACCTATTCAAACGTCTGAATAGTTTATTAGGTACGACTCATCTCCGAACGACTGCATATCACCCCGCGGCAAATGGCATGGTGGAGCGTTTTCACCGCCAATTTAAAACAGCTATCAAATGCCACCGAGACGAGCGTTGGACCAGCGTCCTTCCCACTGTGCTTTTGGGAATCCGTTCGGCGTGGAAAGAGGACATCCAAGATACCGCGGCCGAGATGGTGTACGGACAACATCTACGCCTACCTGGAGAATTCCTTCATTCCCGCAGGACAGACGACGAGCCCAGCACCGGAGCGGACTTTGTCCAGGACCTACGACGTCATATGGAGAGCCTACGCCCTTCCGCAGTGAAACGCCATGGCGAGAAAACGCCATTCGTTTTTAAAGACTTGGCGACAACTAAACAAGTTTTTGTGCGTGTGGGTGGTGTAAAAATTCAATTACGGAATCCATATGACGGTCCCTTTACAGTGGTCAAACGCGACAACAAAACATTTACGGTGCTAATGCGTGGTCGCGAAGTGAAAGTGTCTATAGACAGAGTCAAACCCGCCTACATTTTAAGTGACGCGATGGATACCAGTGACCACAAAAGTGCGTTAAATTTGTCAACTTCCGTGCCATTAAAACCCGTGCCACCCGAAGTTACCACTAGGTCAGGTAGAAAGGTTCGTTTCCCTGACCGGCTGCAGATTTCATGATTCCCAATCATTGGCGAGGGGGTACCTGTGGGCCAAATACACTTGCACCACATTTTGTATCGACCCACTTAGGAAGCGCCATCGTGGCGCCGGAACGATTCGGCAATGGACTCCAGCTGGGACAATGACCAGAAGCCGTCCTTTCCAAGAACGACCACCCAAACTGGGATTCTAGAAACATCCACCGAAACCGTCAGGGTGGCGCCAAGGAGAAAATATATAGTAGTACGACGCAGCGCAGAAGACGACACTCCAACAAAGCTTCGCGTCGACAACATCTAGTCTGATACATCCTCTGTTTCTTTGTTTTAAATAAATATATTATTTTTACCATTGTGAGAGCGTTTCATTTTGGCTGCACGACACAAGAAACCCTCAGTGTAATGCTTTTTAGATTTACTACAGCAGAATTGCGATTTTCAGATGCAAACATCGATCTCCAGCAGTATTTAGAAGAGTTCACCAACTTTATTCGGAGAATGGTTCTGCACATAGAAGAGAACAATATAGATATAATAATGCTTAGTAGAACTCGTCGTATTCCTCGATTACTCGAAGAAACAAGAACCATGAGTGTCCGCAAAGATGCTAGAATTCTTAATATACCTCTAATTACAGTTTGGAAAACTTTGCATAGAGCTCATCAAAGAGCTTACCCTTGCATTCCGTTAAAACCGAGATAATGAGCGACTTTTATAATTCTGTAATTTTAATATTAATTCCCTGAATGACAAGTAACACTTCTTCCTGCAAATACTGTGGACAGATGAGGCATATTTTACTAAACGGAGTTATTAACTCTCACAATTTACATTTACGGATGCATGAAAATCCGCATAATGTATGACCTAGAAATTTCCAAGAAGAATTTAATCTAAATGTGTGCTGAAATTTATAATAATAGTATATTTAGACCTTTCATTTTCCAGACAAACTTAACGTCATTACATATCTAGAATTTTTGGAAACTGATCATAATTATATGTTGGAGAGATGAAATGCATGGATCCAATTAGATCTACACATTACGGATGCCAAGTTTGAAATTGGTTAAATTAGATCTACGGGGAAAGATGGATTGATCAAGATGGTCCTGTTGCTTGGCCAGCTCGATCAACAAATCTTAATTCACTAGATTGTCTGTTTGGGTATTTTTAAAGGAAAAGTGTATGGAACTCCTGTGTATAATAAGATTACATCGTATTCGAAGAGCTTGTGATGAAATAAATAATGACATGCTAATTCCTAAGAAATCGATGCTATCTTTGCATTGATTAAAATTCATATCAGTTTGAGCATCATCTTAATTAAATTATTTACAAACCGTGTTTTTATTTGGTAAATAAATAATAAATGGTAGCCACTTTTTAAACTTCGCAGAATAACCCGAATTAGAAAAACTGAAAATATCTGAAAAACTAAGCAGAAAATATAATAAAGTGACTGGAAAGATACTTTTGACCATCGGCGTTTATTATGATTACATAATTACTACTACATGGAAAGTTTGAACGAAAAATATTTATTTATTTAATAGATAATGAAGAAAATAAAAATGTCATATGAATATATGAATCATATGAATCTTTTGTATACCGGTATATAAAATGTTTGCTAATGGCGCTAAGATTGTTTTAAAAATTTGATAAACAATCCGTATTTTTGTGAAAATATTTACTCATATGAAACATTTCAGAAGCGATGTTCACGTAAACTTTTTATTATTTTCGAACATCCTTCCTTTAAATATAATAATGGAAGGTTAGCACCCCTTAAATATGCAAACATATCCGTTTTACTCAAATTTAATAGAAAATATTAAAACTTTCCAATAAATATTGAAAATGAATTTTGCATTAAAGGTGTACTTATTAAAAAGTTATTGTATGGTTAAAGGCAAAAGCCACCCAGTATATTACGGGTAAGGTGACTATATCTTGCTGGTACGTACACAGGATAGAAGCATTCTTTCTTATCAATACATCCTTATAAGGCTAGGTGGTTGCTGCAAGATATTCCTTCTACTCATTCATCTTAGATATATGACACGTGCTCCATACACTAAGGTATTACGTATTTGAATTTGTATTCTAGGCTATCATCCGGTTTCATTTTCACGTTGACGTTAAGGAACGTTCATAACGAGACACTAGGTCGAAAGAACAATATTACTTATATAATAAAACCTGTGCGAATGCAGCATTTGTGCAGCATAGCGAATTCAGTGCCATATGAGTAACTAATTAGTCATATGTTCAGAGCATTCATTAGTTTTGAGTAATATTAACATTATTGTGTGAGAGAGAGAGGAGTTTTTGACCAAGGCTCTACAATGCAGAAGTAATTTCAAAACAACTTGCAATTCGAAAGTTATTCAAATATACAGTGTGTACAGATTTGATCAGGAACACCAGTGTGGTTTTTACAGTGTAGGGCAATTTTAATGTCTATTGTTTTCATAGAGTTTTTTTTCGTGGAGTCCATAGACATACGTATGAGACATATTGCTAAGAAGATAATGCTATCTCGTGGTTTGCTATGATTTTTTTGGAAAATCGCCTTAGGGATTTTTTTATTAGAAATTTGACAACACTGCGTTATTCAGCACCATAAAACCCAAATACCTGCACAACATTTCATTAATTTATGTCGTTGCATGTTTTTTAATAGAGCTTGAAAGTCTCAAAAACTGAAGATTCTTATTTTAGTTTAAAAATATAAGAGACTTTTACAAATGAGTAAAAACAGTAAAATATAATTTAAAAAAGTTGAAACATAATGTTAACAAGTTAACAGTACTTGCATGAATTAATACAAGCTTGGAAAGAAACACCAAAATATTCTAAATAAGTATTCAAATTAAAAGTTATTCTACTAAAAATTCAAATATTTCCCTTTCCAACTAAATCATCTTGTAGTCATATACATTTTTCATTTTTTTTTATTTTGTTTAGATACGTTTAACAACATTTTTTTGTTAATATGAGTACAAGTTTAATTCGAGCATACAGTTCTTGAAGATTACGTGATCGATTCCTATGCACAATGTTTCTCAAATGTCTCCATAGAAAAAAAGCTGCTGGTGTAAGATCAGATGTTCTTGGTGGCCAGTTAATTAAATTAGAGCGTCTACCTAGGAAAGTGTGTTTCAAGCCATCTGTCACAGGTCTGGTGCAGTGGATAGGGTCGTCATCTAGTTGTAGCATAATTTTTCCTTTCCAGCGAAGGAACATTATCAAATAAATCATAATTTTCAATTCGCAGAAATATGTGTATAATATTTGACCACAAATGCCACAAAAACATTAATTTTCTGTGAGTACTGACGCTTGCAGTTAATTACATAATGGGGGTTTTCAGAAGACGAGTATTTTGTAAACTTACTATCCCGTTAGTAGAAAATGTAGCTTTGTCCGTGTAAAATATGTTTTCTTAAAAGGGCCTTGTGCCCAAAAACAGAACTCCAACTTCCTTTGTGCATCACCTATCTCTAACGCGTATTTGACTTTAAAAGGCCTAATATTTCTTTTCTTCAAAGTATTCCAAACTGCCATCTAAGTGACATTGAGTCAATCTCGAAATGCATGAGATAAACTATTTGTAGGATTATTTCGGAAATATTCAATTATGGCGTTCCCCCTTTAATTTGCTCAATGTCTTGAACCTATGGTATATAGCATAGATGAAATATTACCTAAAGACAATTTGAACTGGTTAAAAAATACTACAAATTAGAACATACATTTACCGCTCAGACCAAACATACGATTTAATCTAGATACAGTAGAAATTGATATTTGTCGGTTTTGATGTTCAATATAAAAAATTCTAACTACTTCTATGTAACTTCGATCATTTCTGCCTGTTAGTCGAATAATTTGCCCTTTTTCGTTAATACTTAAATTAATTTTTATTTTAATAGCAAAATATTTCTCACTAAACAAAGCCGTAATTAAAGCGTTCTAATAGTCAAGATTTGAGATTTCATAATGCCTGTCAATAATTGAGAAAGTTTTGGGTTTTTTAGTATGAGAATTACGAATTTCAAGCTTATTTTGAAGTTGCTTCTAGAGGGCACTAATTTCACCGTATGATTTAGGTAAATGAAAACATATTTTTTTCTGTTGACTGGTATTTAATCTAAAAGAATGTTCAATTCTACATAAAAATTGTACTCTTGTTTATGTCGCGTAACTTTATCGGTTTAAGTTATTTGCATTTAAAAGTTTCAATGTATTTTGTGGTGATTTGCGTTGAAATTGCTATTTCTTTTCTAAGTAAGCTTGTGTAAAATTTTCATGTCAATAAATATTGGCGTATTTTGCGAGCATGTGATTTTATTATTCGTGCAAAATTATTAGCTGGTGAAAAAAAAATGCCACGACATATAATACAATTTAAACCTTGAACACCCTGTATTTCTTAAACTGATATTCGTTTATGCATGATGAGCTCAAACATAATATTTTGGTGTCTAGTATCTCCAGCTTAATGTTGACCCATTCTTTCTGACTCACCCGTATAATGGTATTTTTTTTCTTTCTTAACATTATATTTCAACTTTTGAAATTGTATTTTTTCTGTTTTTACTCATTTCTAAAAACACCATATATTTTCAAATTGAAATAAAAATGTTTACATTTTGGGATTTTCAGGCTCTATAGAAAACATGCAACTACATAAATTATTGAAACATTGGGTATTTGGGTTTTAAATGGTGCTGGATAACGCAGAGTTGTCAAATTTCTAATAAAAAATCCCTAATGTGATTTTGCAAAAAAATTATAACAAACCACGAGATAACATTATCTTCTTAGCAATATGTCCCATACGTATGTCTATGGACTCTACTCTGAAAAAAATTGACATTAAAATTGCCCTACCCTGTAAAATTCTACACTGGTGTTCTAGATCAAATCTGTACACAATATATATTTGAATTAATTTGGAATTCCAAGTCGTTCTGATATTACTTCTGCATTGTAGAGCCTTGGTCAAAAACTCCTCTCTCTCACACAATAATGTTAATATTACTCAAAACTATTGAATGCTCTGAATTCGCTGTGCCGCACAAATGCTGCATTTATACAGGGTGAGTCAGTCATAATGTCATTAATTTTAAGAGGAGATAGGGAATAATGAGTATAATGCGAATACGTGATTAAAAAAAAATCTAAATGCATATTTACGCCGAAAAAAAATATTTTCAAATCATTATTTAAACACCCTTTTCAGACTGTCACTGACCGGTCACAGCCTTGGTCGGTTACAGCTCACAGTTCAACTCGACATCGACCTGATGCAATGTTGTCAAGTTGTAATATTTTTCTATATAGTACCTACCCACCTAGGTTTTAGACATCACAAATAAACGGTTGTACTGACTATTTTAGAATATCATTTTTTCTTGCTCAGTTCAACTTGAGCCAATAATAATTTAAAATGTTAATACCCAATAAAATCAAATAATAATAATCAAATAATTCTATTAAAAATTGCAAGTAACGCGGTCCACTCAGGTTTTCCCGTAGAAATTAAGGCTCAATCAAACGATACCCGTACACTTGCGTGTCGATTTTTCTCTGAGCAAATGTAGCTGTTATGACTGCAACAAAACTCCAACGTGTCTAATAATAAACTGAGTAATAAATCATTTACGTACATTACATAAAAAATCCTATACCCAATGGGTAAATTATTGAGAAGCTGAAAAGTGTTTCGTGTTTAAATACTAAGTACTTAATAAAAACCATCGTGTTGTCGACAGAAAACTGTCCAAGACCGAAATGGCACGCTAATCTAAGTTATCTAAGTTATTAACAACGAAAATTTGGCAATTTTAGTGTTTTACAGGTCTCCGGATCAAGGCATAGCATCAATGCATTTTCAAATACTTTGATTCAATAATCGGTAATATTTTATCTAATCATAAATATCTCATTGTATGCGGTGATTTAAATATTGATAGACTAATTGATTCTCCTTCAAAACGTATACTGTTTGATATTTTAGATAGTTTTGACTTAAAGTGTATGCTTCCTTTGGAGCCGACGAGATGTTTTAATAATTCTATTTCTGCTGGAGATTACGTAATTTCAAATGTTCCAGATATTACAAGCATAAATGTAGATTTCAATATATCAGATCATAAAGCACAAATGTTTAGTTTTGAATTGTGTCAGCCTGGTCAGATACTGAGTGATACATATAACATACAGTCTAAACGTATATTTTCTGAATCTAATCTGTTTAATTTAAGACATCAGTTATCAATGACTGATCTCAGCGATCTCTATCATATAAAAGATGTTAACAATTCATGGCAATATCTTTGGAATAATTTACTGTACTGTTTAGATTTAACTTGCCCAGTTACTAAAACTAAAGTTTATCTTAATTCTAATAAAGCTACTAACTGGCTTGATAATGAGATTATAAAAGAGAGCCAACAATTGAAAAATGCCTATTGGCTATCAAAATGTCTACCAGATGAAAAAACACATGAACGTTACAAAATCATGAAAAAAGAATTTTCTAGTAATTTGTTTTTGAAAAAAAGACAATTTTATGCAAGAAGATTAGGACGTATGGGCTATTGTTAACTCAAATACAGGTAAAACTAAAACAAATACAAACATATCGTATATTACAGACAACAACATTACAATAACAGATCCAATAAGGATTGGAAATGTTTTTTGTTCTTTGCCGAAATTGCAATAAAAACTTTACGAAATACATATCCATTATCAAATGAAGATTGTTCTACTGGAGTGGAATGTCCCTTTTCAATTTTCTTCTATGATATCACACCGTTAGAAATTGAAAACACTCTGAATGTAATGCAAAATAAATCCTCGAGTGGGCCAGATGGCATTCCGATCAAAGTTGTGAAATACATTTCTCAGTTTCTTATTTATCCATTGTGTCACATATTTAATTTATCAGTCAGATCTGGAATCTTTACCAATGCTTTTAAATTATCAAATATTATCCCATTAAACAAAAAAGGAGAAGTGAACTGCATTGATAACTATAGGCCTATAGCTTTATTATCTAGCTTTTCTAAACTGTTTGAAAAAATTTGTCACTGTCGAATTTCTAATTTCATTGTTAAACAAGATATATTATGCAGCAGTCAACATGGTTTTAGACCACATTTATCAACAAATACGGCCTCATTTTCGTTAATTAATAACATTGTCAACTCTATCGACAAAGGTAATTTCATTTTAGTTCTTTTCTTTGATTTAACGCGTGCTTTCGACTGCGTTAACAAAGACTTTTTATTAACAAACTAAGAAAAATGGGTTTAAGGTATCCAGTTGACAACTGGATTGGTTCTTTGACTGATAGAGAAATAAATGTAAAATTGGTAATAGCATATCTCACTCTTCTAGGACTTCATTGGGGGGGGGGGTCCTCAGGGGAGTGTTTTATCTCCTCTACTATTTATATTATTTATAAATGATTTAGAGCAACATATAACTGTCGAAGATACCAGCTTAATTCTTTACGCAGACAACAGTACAATATGCATTAGTGCCTCGTCTGCTGACAAGCTTCAAAGGAAAGTAAACGACACACTTCAACAGTTTTATACGTGGTGTTTTAAAAATAAACTTATTATTAATCAAACGAAAACTCATTACATTACCTTTTTTAAAAGACGAATATGCCCTAACGTAGTAGTTTCATTAAACCACACGATCATTGAGAAAGCACAACACACAAAGTTTTAGGACTTTTCATTGATGAGCAACTTACTTGGTCGGTTCATATTGAGCATCTCGTAAAAAAATTAAATACTGCCTATTACGCAATCAGAAACCTGAGAAATATAATGGATAAACAGTATCTTTTAGATGTTTATTTTGCATTAGCATATACACATTTAAAATATTTAATAATTTACTGGGGGACTAGTTCTGAATTTCATAGAATTTTTATTTGTCAAAAGAAAATTATAAGACTAATCCTATCCCTCAATCCTTTACAATCTTGTCGACCATCATTCATAAAATTTTTTCTTTGCCTTTGTATATTGATATATGAAGCAGCACTATTTGTTAAAAATCATCCTGAATTTTTCATTCAGCATAACAACATTCACTCCTATAATACACGAGGAAATAATTTAATTTATTTAAATAATAACTTAACAACATACCAGAAGGGGCCGCTTTACTTATGTGGAGTATTAAAACAATGCAAATATTAGGTTGTTTAAAAAAGCTACGTTCCTTTCTTGTCGGAAACTGTTTTTATACATTACAGGAATTTTATGATTTTCCTGCTGCAAGGTGAATTGTTCTTGTTAATATGTATAGATTTCTATTATTTATTAATTGTCTATTGGTTTGTGCTGTTTATGTAACTAGTCCAAATTTGTATGTCACACGTTTAGTAATAATGTATGTTACACTTATTAATTTTATATGACGTTTCATATCCTGTTATAGGCTTACATGAATAAAGTTTTATTATTATTATTATTATTATTATTATTATTATTATTATTATTATTATTATTATTATTATTATTATTATTATTATTATTATTATTATTATTATTATTATTATTATTATTATTATTATTATTATTATTATTATTATTATTATTATTATTATTATTATTATTATTATTATTATTATTATTATTATTATTATTATTATTATTATTATTATTATTATTATTATTATTATTATTATTATTATTATTATTATTATTATTATTATTATTATTATTATTATTATTATTATTATTATTATTATTATTATTATTATTATTATTATTATTATTATTATTATTATTATTATTATTATTATTATTATTATTATTATTATTATTATTATTATTATTATTATTATTATTATTATTATTATTATTATTATTATTATTATTATTATTATTATTATTATTATTATTATTATTATTATTATTATTATTATTATTATTATTATTATTATTATTATTATTATTATTATTATTATTATTATTATTATTATTATTATTATTATTATTATTATTATTATTATTATTATTATTATTATTATTATTATTATTATTATTATTATTATTATTATTATTATTATTATTATTATTATTATTATTATTATTATTATTATTATTATTATTATTATTATTATTATTATTATTATTATTATTATTATTATTATTATTATTATTATTATTATTATTATTATTATTATTATTATTATTATTATTATTATTATTATTATTATTATTATTATTATTATTATTATTATTATTATTATTATTATTATTATTATTATTATTATTATTATTATTATTATTATTATTATTATTATTATTATTATTATTATTATTATTATTATTATTATTATTATTATTATTATTATTATTATTATTATTATTATTATTATTATTATTATTATTATTATTATTATTATTATTATTATTATTTATTATTATGGACAAATTATTATGAAGACAAGTTTGGCCCAGTGATCATTAAAACCTGCTAGCCTTCAATCAACAAACAGAAATAGTGAACGATAAACCCTTGGATATATGTTTAAGCGACAAATTTTCAATATTGCACCTAAATGTTCAAAGTCTTGCTAATAAGTTAGATCGTTTGCGACTTCTTGCCTCTGATACTCAAGCCAGTTTTATTTGTATTTCTGAGCACTGGTTAGACAGATCTTGTATAAGTTCTGTAAAACTTAGTGACTATATTCTTGTAACTTATTATTGTCGTAATTCGTCACGCGGAGGCGTTGCTATATATGGGAAATCTAATTTTAGTTTTAAAGCGATCAATTTGGATAAATATTCTGTACCTGTACATGCTGAGTTCTGTGGCTGTGAAGTCGTAAATTCTTATACTATTTTAATAGCTTTATATAGATCGTCCAGTAACGGTGACCTCTCTATTTTTAAAAATAACTTTCTGAATTTGATTAACTTTGTCTACACTAAATACAAGTATATCATTATAGTTGGCGACATAAATGTAGATTTGAATCAAGATACCGATTTTGCAAAACAACTATTGTATATTATAAATTCATATGGTTTGTATCATAGTGTTAATGCACCCACTAGGGTTACTTCGACTTCTTCTTCTTGTCTAGACAATGTTATATCTAATTTTGATTCAAAGGCTTTAGAAGTTATAAATTTTGATCCTGACATATCAGATCACCATGCCCAATTTGTAACTATCCAGTACCATCGACACGGCATTTCATCTTACTCCACAAGTAATCAAAGATTTATTACTGACAAAGGGTTAATCACGTTATTTGATAGAATCTCAAAGTTATCTTGGTCAGATATGAATCTTGAGCATCAGGATAGCAATGGCGTTGCCTTATGTATTTTAAAGTCTTTAAATGACAATATAAAGACTTGTTTTCCGTTACGTAAAGTTAAAAGGAATAATAAACAAGGTGTCCAGTGGTTCAATAAGGATTTGCGTATCACGCGCAAAAATGTATTACTGCTGAAAAAATCTGCTTTGGACTCTAAAACGGAGAAGGATTGGTTAACGTATAAAGATGCGCGTAAAAATTATAAGAAAATGTTGAAATACGAGAAGAGAAAGGCTTACTCTAACATTATTTCAAGTTCGAACAACAAACCTAAAATTTGCTGGAAAATCATAAATACTGAGCGTGGCGATAAAAGTACCCCTGTAAAATCGTCCATTTCATCTGATGAATTTAATCAGTTCTTTTCCAATGTATCTAATACTATATTAAGTACAATCAGTCCCTCTAACAAGGATTCAATGTTTTACTTGAATAAGGTGGCTAAGCCTTCTTCTTCATTTTCATGTCTACTATACTCGAAACGGACGTGGTAAGTGCTATCAATATGTTGAAAGACAAGCCCAGTCTAGATTTTTACAATACCAACAGTAAAATAATTAAATTTTTACTTCCACATTTGTCGCATCCTCTTACGATTTTATACAATAAGTGTATTTCAGAAGGGCACTGGCCTGATGCTTTTAAAATAACAAAAATACTACCTTTACACAAAAGGGGATTCGAACGATGCCGATAACTTTAGACCCATTGCGATAGTACCGGTTTTGTCTAAAATACTAGAAAAGATCGTTAAAGAGAAATTAATTTCCTATTTGGAGTCCAAACAGTTATTATCTAGGGTTCAATACGGTTTTCGGAAAAACAAATCCACTTTAGGCGCTATTGCTGATCTTGTAGGTGCTGTAGTCGATGGTCTGGATGGGGCTATTCATCGAATGCCACCATGTGTGATCTTACTAAAGCTTTTGATTCCGTTTCTAGCGACATTTTAATTTGTAAAATGGAATACTATGGTATAAGATCAACTGAGTTGAACTTATTTGTGTCTTATCTTGCAGACAGAAAGCAGTATGTAAGTTGTCATGGGGCTGACTCCGCATTTTTGTCGGTAAAGAATGGTGTGCCTCAAGGCTCCATTCTTGGTCCCATACTTTTTCTCCTGTATATTAATGATCTTCCTCATGCGATAATGGATCACTGCGTTTTGTTTGCAGATGACACAACTATTTTATCAACAGGCGATATTCAATTAGGCTCAGATAATTTGGCTCAAGCAAGGGATTGGTTTTCTGCTAATTGTCTCAAGTTGAATGACGCTAAAACCCAGTCTATTCATTTTACAGCAGATAAATGGGCCGTGAAATCAGACCCAGTAAAGTTACTAGGAATAACATTAGATACTTATCTGAATTGGAATTCGCACGTTGATTTTCTGAGTACGAAACTATCGTCGCAAATATTTGTTATGCGCCAATTGAAATCTTGTATATCACAAAATGTACTTCGTACTGTTTACTTTTCTTTAGTACATAGTCACCTAAATTACGGTATAACACTTTGGGGCAATTCAACCTATGCAAACAGAATTTTTAGTTTACAAAAATGGCTATACGAATTCTTGCTAAAGTTCCCCGGTACTCATTGCCAGCCATTGTTCAAAACCCTAAAAATTCTGCCTGTTCCCTGTATCTATTTATTTCAAAGTTTAACTGATATTCACCGTAATATATATGCCTTTGAGACTCATTCTGACATTCACTCTTACAATACCAGGCATGCCGAAGACCTCATTGTCACACGCTCAAGGCTCGCTACTTGTAAAAGAAATAGATTGGACCTAAATTTGTTTAATGTATTAACTAATCGCTTCTTGAATCGTGATTTTAAAAATATGAATTCTCACACTTTTAATGTATTTTTGAAACGTTATTTATTGGATAATTGCTTCTACAGCATTCAAGAATACATTAACCATGGATCGAACCATGTATAGCATATTTTATATATTCTATCCTATCTATTTTTATGGTTACTATTATATTTTGTTTATTTCATTGTTTGACACTTCATGTACAAGTTTGTATAAACAGTCGTCAATAAACTTATGAGTATGAGTATGAGTATTATTATTATTATTATTATTATTATTATTATTATTATTATTATTATTATTATTATTATTATAGAGAGTTAATCTTGACCTTGATCGACCGTATTATTAGGTCAATAACCTAGTTATCTAGTTTTTCTACTGTTATTTAACGACAAGGAGTAAAACTATTTTTTTAAATCTAGATACATGAATGAATTTTCATTAAATATTGATATATTTGTTAATGAAAACAAATGTAGATAATAAATAAATGTTTTCGAATGCTAGGCTATTACAGTTTAATAATTTTGATATTACGTTTTCACTACGTTTTACAAATAAATATGAATTTTTAGTATTACTGGTAAGTACAATTCGCACACATAACCAAATGTACAATTTGTAGTTACGTACATCTAGCCTAGAAATGTATTGTTTTTAAGTAGTATGATACTAACCTGTTTACAGCCCACATTTCAAGTAAAACTGCATTTATCCGTCCATAGCACTTTATTAATAAAATTCAGTCGCATTTCGTAAACATTCTCCGTATAACACTACCACATATTCGGAATTTGTAAAATTATGCGTTGTGAATTTACGCCAAATACGTGAGGTTAGACCGAAATAAACAAACTACTGCTTACTGCTTGTATTCTCTCCATCCCCCCTCCAATGTGTGGCATGATCTACAAATTTGAGAGGGAAGAAATGCGGGAAATACAGAGTGCTAAAGGAGGTAAATTTGAATAACACGCTGATGTGTTAGACGATATTATGTATGTAAATGTGGCATCCATGGTTAATACGGCAAGTCTGTGGCATTAGAATTTCGTCGGGTGCGCCATCAAAAAGTTCGTAGCGTACCAGGAGCGTCGTGTTACTGATTTTTATAGGGTGATTTGTTTATTTTTTTAAAGGTCGAGTAAACATTTTTTTTTTCGATTTTCTGCCTTTATTAGGCCTTCCGAATACGTGGTTAAAATTAATGACATTATGACTGACTCACCCTGTATAAGTAATATTGTTCTTTCGACCTAGTGCCTCGTTATGAACGTTCCTCCTTAACAATATATCCCATACGTATGTCTATGAGCTGCATACTCTGAAAAAAATCGACATTAAAATAGCCCCACCCTGTAAAACTTTACACTGGTGTTCCGAATCAAATCTGTAAACAATGTATAATGCTTTCTGGAAATAAGTACCTTGTGTACCATATGTATATCGTATTATTATTTCAACACATTAACTTTAATTTTTCCTTCATTGGTCGTATAATGTGTGCTTTGAGAGGGAATAGTAATTAATATAATTTTGACGTATCAAAGGAATAGTAATTAAATTTACTTTTGTTTAAATGGAGTAAAAGTAATTACCGCTAATAAAATTTTCGTTATATAACTCATTTCGACAAAAACATTTCAATAATAAAGAATATATTATATATTTTACAAATCTTAGGACCTTTCCAATAAAGTTTGCAATTATAAAACAGACCCGTGTGTATATTAATCATCTCATGCTTGAGAAGTCCTATTAATGTAACTAATACAGAAGTTGCCAAATTTGGAAACAAAAGTCTTCATTTGGAAATGGAGGTACACGATATCTGACTTCACGTTTATAACACGTATTCATATTTAATATTGTATATCGAAAATTGTAAAATTCTGAGTAGATCACTTTTAAAAGATTGTGGCATTGAAATAACGTTTTGTAGAACAAAAAGTAAACTTATTTATTCATTCGTACTGTTACAATGCTTATAATGGGTTGTTCAAGCTAAAGAGGCAAACCTAAAGTTTATTTCTGGTTAATACTAACGATATCGTATTGGATCTGATGAAACGATACGAGAAATGATGGACGATAAATTGACCAATTTCATAAGAAAACAATTTATCTATTACTTTGAGGTTAACCAGACATTTTCAAATTAAGCAAGTTACAGAAAAATGTTACGTTTGAATTTAATTTTGCCACTCAATGAAGTTATATGTTTGTTTTTTCTATTGTAGTATTCCGCTTTCCCAAGTAATTTCCGTCATTCATCATTATTATTAATAGAAACAAGATAAAGCTTTTATTTTATAATATAACTTGTCGATGTTACTACCTGAATGAATTAATAATAATAATAATAATAATAATAATAATAATGCATTTATTGCCCAACAGAAATAATCCATTTACAGGACAAAATAAAAAAAAGTGTGAGAATATTTCTAACAAAATAAAGGAAACTTAATAAGTTACATACAATACGTCAGTGTGATAAGTGTAAGTAATACTAACAGTTTGTACAGAAATTTATACCACAACAAACAACACAACTACAGATCAAGTATTAATTAACCTAAATATCACGAAAAATTGAGATCCCACCAATAATAAATTTTTAAGAGTACAGGTATTTAAATCACATAAGCTGGATATTTGATTAAAATTGATAGACATAACATATACTGGAGATTTCATACCTAAATTAGTTCTTACATTATGACAATAGAACATACAGTGATCCCGTGATCCAAGTCTAGGAACTCGTAGGTCAAACATATTCAACATAGATGCTGAATCAATTCGGTTGTGAAATAATTTAAATAAGAGTGACAAACTCGCAAGCACTCTTCTGGTATGTAAAGAATCAAAACTAAATCTTTGCAGCAACAAACTGTGGTTATGGTGGATAGTAACCATCAGTACGATAAGACAAAAACTTTAGAAAACGCCTTTGAACTGATTCCACTAAATCAATATGTGTTCTATAAAACGGGTACCAAATAATACTACAATATTCAAGTTTCGAGCGTACTAGAGAATAATAGAGGCATTTTAAAGCAGCAACGTCATTAAAATTTGAGGAATTTCTAATAACAAAGCCCAATGTTTTATATGCAGTGTTAACCATTTGATTAATGTGATTGGAAAAAGATAATTTGTCATCCATGATAACTCCAAGGTCCTTAATACTATTGCAACGTTTAAGAACTGTAGCGTTGAGATTATAGTTAAATAAAATAGGTTGAGTTTTAAGAGTAAATGAGCATATTTTGCACTTGTCAACATTAATTGGCAATTGATTTGTTGAACACCATTCCTCAACTAAATCAATACTTACCTGTAAATTTAAACAGTCACTTATAGAATGTATATTTAAGAAGAGTTTTAAATCGTCAGCAAAAAACAAATGATTAGATCTTAGTGACAGAGACAAATCGTTAACAAATAAAATAAAAAGAAGAGGTCCAAGGTTGGATCCTTGGGGTACACCAGTGGCTAAGAAAGTATTAGATTTAAAACCGTTGTATGAAACATAATTTACGTTGCGAAAGATATGATCGGAATAGTCCAAGTAAACTATTACTAAAACCCAAATGGTCAAGTTTATATATTAATAATTCATGATTAACCTTGTCGAATGCCTTAGAGAAGTCCGTGTATACCACGTCTACTTGACCTCTATTGTCAATGTTGCTTGAAACAAATTGGGTAAATTCAGCCAAATTTGTTAACGTAGAGCGTGACGTAACAAATCCATGTTGATTCGGAGAAATAAAATTTCTAACTTTATTAAGAATTGTATACACAGCCATCTCAAATACCTTCGCAAAGTTGGATAGAATAGCTATAGGTCGATAATTTTTTATATCAGATGGATTACCATCTTTTAGTATCGGACAAATTCTTGATAATTTCCACTGCTCCGGAAAAGTAGCAGTAGACAGAATAAGATTAAATAAAGCACACAATGGAGCAGAAAAAATCACAGAACAATCTTTAATAAAAAAGCTAGGTATCTGGTCATCTCCACATGTCATCTTATTTTTTAGCTTTGAAATGGCATTACAAACATCGGTTTCGGTGAAGCTAACAATATTAATAGAAGTTTGAAAACTATTTAAATCTAAATGAGGTTGAAAATTTTGACTGCTGAAAACACTTGAAAAATATTTGGAAAACCATTAACAATTTCAGAGGGGAATAGTAGTGAACGTCATCCATAAAGCAGTTAGATGGTATACGAGTTGAACGTTTTTTACTCTGGATATATGACCAAAATCTTTTTGGGTCAGTTATGAAGCTAGCTTGAACAGAAGTAAGGTAATTGCGGTAAGCATTTGATGTAAGTGTTTTGATTACATTTCTTAGACGTTTAAATTCATTGTAATAATAGATGGCATGAGTTTTTTTAAATTTATTATGGTAATATGACTTAAGCTTAATATTTTTAATAATATCCGATGAAAACCAAGGGGGTATTTGCGTTTAAACTTTTGTATAAGGGAACAAATTGATCAAGTGTATTATAAATTGTGTTATAAAGGCTTCACAAGCAGAATTAATGTCAGTGTAATTACTTAGAAATTCCCAATTGATGCAGAGAAGTGCGTTATATAACTCATGAAAATTAGCTCTTTTAAAATTGTATGACCTATCATTAAGATTAACTGGAAAGATATCTGTACTTGATATGTTTAATTTAGCAGATATTAACAGGGAAGGATGATAAACATCTTCAGTAACAATTGGATTATAGTCTCTGTTAACAACACATTCAAGATCTGAAATACATAAATCTAAAGTTCTTCCATAAGCATTTTTGATATTGTTAAATTGATGAAAGTTATTAAATTGAATAAAATTTGTAATTACCCGTGATTTAAAATCCATAAAATCCGGCACTGTAAAGTGAGTAGAATTAAAATCCCCAATAATTAACACATTTTTCATGTCTACAAGTATAAGCCCAAATAATTCGAGAAATAATTCAACATCTATATTGTTGACCTGTGGGGGAATATAAACTAGAAATATATATAAAACTAAATTAGTTAGGGTAATCTTACAAGCTATCAGATCAATAGATGGACACTGATTGGTAATATGTTCATAATCAAGCAATACCACGTGGTAATTCGAGTTGAATGCAAGTAGAACACCTCCTCCGCGGGTTGTATGAGTTTCATTAAAATTTCTGTCTTTTCGAAAAACAGAATAGGATTCTGGGAAAAATTCACTATTGAGAATGTCAGGTTTTAGCCATGTTTCCACTAAGGCAACACAATCATAGTTCATATCACAGAGTGATATAAAACATCTGACAATTTGGTGTTAAGTCCACGAGTATTTTGAAAATAGATGGAAAAGTCACTAATTCTGCTGGGCGTTTCTAGTTTGTTGAACTGACAATTTGAGGATATCCACGAATATACTTAATACGTAAGTTATCTTCACCGTTTGCAGTCCTCCTAGCTAGTTCATCCTTAAGTTGACGGTAATATTCTTGTTGTTTAGGAGTTTTATCTGAGGATATTTTAACATTGCCAGGATCGCGAAGATTTTTTAGTGTATATGCTTTACGAATTGCATGATGAACAAGACTTTCAGAAGGCAGCACAATTTTTAATGGTCGGGGCGTGGTTCTAGAGTTGTCAAATTTACCCAATCTTAATGGTTTAATAGGAGCTTCAAATTCAGTTTCAGGCAACAAATATTGCAGAACTTTCGACGTTTGTTGCTGATCATGAAGAATTCTAATGTTACGTTCCGTTGACGAATTTTCAGCAATACCATAAAGTATAATATTATTCCTGCGATGTTGTCTTTCAGAGACTTCTTTAACCACCTCTTCAAATTCTATAGATGAATTAGGTACAGATCTAATTGTTTTGAGGTTTTCAATTTCACGCTGCATTGATACTATTAATTTTTTGAGTTCCTGAATACTATTGCCCAACGCAGAACATTTCTTTTTCTTCTTGATAGATCTGATTTCCGAAACATTCAGATCAACACACGTATGAAAATATGTATCGTTACAAATTGAACAAGATATCATTTTATGTTCTTCATTAGATTTGTCGCAGGCGCACTTTAGTAAGGGCATATCGAATAATTAATTGTCTAACTAGGAATGCAATAAATCGGCAATGTGTAAGTATATAAACATATACCTGGTATATATCCGTCAGGGTTCAAAAACTATACATTCCAATACGACAATCAAAAAAGTTCCTTCACAAAAAGTATTTATCAATATTTCTTCAATTAACACAAAAAGAGCACTGTTGCCTGCAGTATAAAACTGACTTATAGCATGTAATTACAATAACCAATTAGCACACAATTAGTAGAGATTTATTAGAACACGTCTACTCACGTTCACGTTCGTAAAGTAAGTAGTAAGTAGGTAAGTAAGTAATTAATTCAGGATAACTAACTTTAATCCAGCTGTTTTAATACTATGGAATTTCACGGTAAGCGTGTACGACACGTCATTTGCTACTATCAAAACAGAAGAGAAATGGAAATCCATTATATGAAGTCATTAAGAACACTTTATTACGAACATTAATATAAACGGGGAACTTTGTGGAATTGTTCGTGTGACAGGGGGGCAGCAATATTAAACATTCCGATTGGTTCGTGACGGAAGATTGTAAAATTAATTCAGTCAGTAACACTGTAGGCATTTCTACTATGTTATCAATAAATAGACATGATATACATTTCTGAAGTTCAACAGCATGTTATTAGAATATCCGTGGTTAAACATTTTGAACCATCGATAACCAATGTATATCAAAGCGCGTTTATGAAATTTTAATATTTTAGCAACAACATATTTTACTAACTTTTTTCAAATTTAAATCGTGAACCCTTTGAAAATCAAACACCATGGTCATCTAAGGTAATTCAAGACTTCAAGCAGCCAAAGGATCTAACAGTTTACTGTTAATACATTTCATATTAGTTTTTCCCAAATCTTACATGCTTTGCAGCTTAAGCTAATGCCTTTCCATTAGGAAATAGGTTAAGTGGAATAGTATTCTTATGTTCCGTTTTTCACAGTGATCATGTTAAAAGAACAATTATTATAGTTCCTAGAATGATGAAAAAAATCTGACTATAAATTGTACAGGGTGTGAGGAAGCCAGACGTTCACAGATTATTTGGGCGAAAATAATGAAGCTTATATTATAACATATTTAATTTGGGCCCTTAATTTTTGGAGATATGGTTAAGATAATTTTATATAGATTTATAAGACTATATATATCCTGGTCGTCAAGAAGGTTTTCCCTATATTGTAATTCAAGGCTGTCGGCGAATGCCTCGGCCTTTTCATACCTTAGGCGATTCCATGAATCTCTCCATGAATCCGAGGCATTTGACGTCGGGGTGTTCTCAGCCACTACTACATCTTGTAAGCCCTCCTTAGTTTTGTTATTTAAGAGAATTACAAAACCCATCAGCTCTAAATCGGAGATCAGGGTTGAACTCGTTTTCCTTGTTACTATTTTTTGCTCATATGATTGTTTTACCAATATTATATAAACAGATATTATATGGGCCCCAGACGATTTGTTTAAATCGACTGTGGCGGTTCATATATTTCTATACACCCTGTATAAACTAACTTATTTATTTTTGTATATATTCACTTCATATTTTCATTAGTCTCATCATTCTGCACTCACATATTTCTGTACACACTGTATAAGTTAAAATATTTCTTTCTTTATATAAATTCACTTTATCTTTTCGTTAGTTCTGTGTTTAAATTTCAACGTCTGTTTTTAAGTGCTAAATGTAGATTTCATGTTTTGTAAATATTATATAAGTAGATACATGACTGGCGTACCCATAAATCTTAAGGGTTGTGCATGGTGAAAACTAAGGAACACACCTGTTTTTTAACCCTTTTTAGACCCTTCGAGGAACTACCTCGAATACGGGAACGGCGGGCAGTCACATTTAGGTAGTCAGTCATAAACATCGAGTCAACGCATAACATTGTGGGTGCTAACCAACCGCAAGCAATAATAAATATTAGTACACAATACACTGTCCTTATTGAAATCACACACGCCCCACACGACAAAAAAATATAATAAAATTTAAAATATAGTGAAGGCAATAATTGACACTTATGCACAAAATAAAAGAACCTCACTGTTTAAATTACTTAAATATATGTAATTATAATAAAATTACATGTAGGCAAATAGTAATGAGTAGTAAACCACAAATAAATAAATGACAAACATAATAATAATGTAGCACTTCCTTAATAAATATATATAGTTTTGGTAAGTATAAATTATGATTAGTTTAATTAAGGATGTGTTCTTGTATATAGAAAGCTTTCTACTTTTTTTTAAATTTAATAAAAAAATTATTTTAGTTAGGCAAGTAATAAAAAATATTTTCCGGTAAGTTATTCTCAAAATTAATAAATACCTTTAGTAGTAATCATATAAACAATAATAATACAAATACACATGTATAAAATAATCATTAATTTCAGAAAAATACTTTTATTAAATTCTAGTTTCCACGCGATCTGAGGATCCAGGAGGCGTATAACATGACGTAAGTACTTACAGATGGGGCAGTTTTTATTTAATAATTACTTCTTTCAAGTTTTATAACCCGGGTGATACTTCTCCGCCATGAAAGTAATCATCTGAAGCCAGGCAATGTTACATTCTTGGTGGATTGTTACGAACTACGACAGTTTTCCATCCGAAAATCAGACATGGATGTTCAGATATTTCTTCCACAGCAATAACGGGGCAGCAGCAATACCAGTAATTAGAGATAGATCTTGAAATTCTTTTTTTGAAAATGATTGACTTTATTATTACGTTAACATAAAAAGCCTAAAAAAATATTAAATCATAAAACTCGAATATCTTACATTTATATGGCTGCATAAAGAAAATATTTTTAAACAATTATCTTAGTTGTTTTTGTCAAGGTCACAAACACTTCTTCATTTTCTTTAGCAACAAATTACTTAGATGTTAACGCTAATGTTCGTTCATTTCAGTCTCGCTACGTTCTTGCTTTCTGTATTTTATCTTTCTTTTTTTTCTCGCAAAAACAATACGTATACCAATCGGTACCAGATATCATGTTAGTACAATAAATTGCTCTGACTGTCAACCCACATTACTTCTACAGTGTTATTTGAAAAATCTAATAGAAAATCATTCATATCGACACTCGTTAGTGGAAGCACTTTATGATACCGGGAAAACTAAAAGATAAACGTTACAATCTTTCACAGACTGCGATCTTCTAGGTTCAGTGCTTCCAGGTGACGCTGCCACTGTTCTTGGTAGTATTCGTCGGGGGTGGCTTTAACTATTCGATTAAGCTGGTTGGCGGCCTGCTGGTCTCTCGGATGAGCCATCCCCGTGGCACGTCGTTTAGCCACGCGTCTCTCCCTAATTAGCTCCTGTAATATAAGAGATAACTCACCTGCATAGTTCTCTTGTCTCCTTTCCGTCATCTGGTACTGGCTCCCAGGGAGATGTGAATATCCGTCTCAAAGCTCACGACGGCCGCTCGAGGTACACTTCGTCCTGGATGACAGAAATGGGTTGACAAATTCGTTGCATTTCTGCGCGGAACTGCTCCCAATTGGTCTGCCTGCTGACGACGGTTTCCTTGTCGCAACGCTCCTGCCCTAGTTCGAGCAGGATGGGCGACTGATTTGTAGACCCTTCGTAGTGCGTTGTTAGTTCGGTAGCCATCAGTATTGCCCCGAGTAAGGCGATATCCAACACGTCCGGTCTGCCAATCTCTTCATGAAAGGTGGGTTCATTGGGTCCGTACGCGAATACGTCATCGTGGTTCTGCAGGTATCACAGAAGCACCCTGCCAAGCGTGGTGGTGGTCGTGTTATTAAACTCCGGCGACTTCGCGTTCAAGTCCCCCATGACCACCGTCTGCGGACGGTCCCCAACACTGCAGGTCATGGTCCAATAGCGGGCGAGACGCAGACTGGTAACAGGACACAACGGCGATGTGCGGGTCTTCTTGCACTCCACATAGTGATGTCGCGTTTGACGCAACTGGGCTACGCGGTGACCAGTGGCAAGTCCTTATTCCGTCTGTCCCTCATCTGCGTGACAGACGGCGTGAGGATGAAGCCCTGGCTCTCCAGGACTGTTTTGACATCCTCGACAGGGATACAGTTCCTAGGCCACGCATTACTACTCTGGATAGTTTTTCTTCTTGAAGAGAGTAGGTATGATACTCTTCCCCGAAATTGCCGAGAACCCTGGTTAGCCTCCTATGATCTTGCGGGGTCGCAAGACTGGATAACGTCGTCCTCCACGACGCCCTCAACTAGAAAACAAATATTCAAGTCCTCGCTGCCTAAGCTTGGAGAATTTAAACGGTTAGAAATTTCGAATTTCTTTTATAAGTAGTCTTGAAAATTTAATAGATAATTTTGTCTTGTAATAGACAATTGTTTGTGGGGTCTTCACTTCACTGTGCTCACACTCACTGCTTGCACTATTTCGCCACGGACTCGTCACTAGCAGGTATACTTGCTCGCGTCGCTGCTTGAGACTAAATCAACGTGACTGCTTGATTCTATATCTGGCCGAGAGAAATATCAAAGAACATGAGTGCGCGAGATGTAAGTGTGGTCATTAGTTTAGATTTTGCCGATTTGGACGTATATTACACAAACGCTATGAAATAAACGTAATTTTCTAGTGTATACTTCACCATCTTTTATACGTTTCAATTTTTAACTAAAACGATAAACTTTCAACTACTACAATGTTTTACAAACTTTATATAAGCGTACGTGTGCCTATATTATATGCTTATGCTATATGCAGCTACATCTATAAATAAAGTTGTAACCGAATATGATATGCTAATATAATTTTGTCTTACCACAGTCATCAAAAATTTGTTGGTTGAATAAACGTTATAAAAAATTTAATTTTTTTCAACCTTTGGATTAAAATGCGAATATTATTAACGTATTTTAAACGATATATTTTATATGTTTAAGGGCGCCGTATTCTTGAAATAGTGTTTTCTACAAATACAAGTAATTTTAGACATTTAAGAACTGAAAAATATAGAGTTTAGCAAATAACAATAATGTTATCTCATGCCACCTGCAAATATTCAAAGGTACCGAAATAAAATCAATATATAACGTCAGAAAGCAATCTATCCAAAAAAAATTTAGATACTGAAATCTTTCAAAATACGTGTTTTTTAAATTTAACTATTGTAACTATAACATAAACTTATATAGTTCTGCATATAAGATTCTTATTTGAGAAGAGTTTAAATAGTAAACAACAAAACATCAATAATTTTATTTTTGTTATTACTTTTGCTCTAGGTGTTTTATTTGTCGAGATTTCATTACCTAAAAACACCAACCACAAATTTGGTCATTTTACAGTGAGAAATACGGCGACCTTAAGTATTTAACTAAAAATAAACATTGAAAATTTTAACGCAAAACATTTAATCAACCAATACAGCGTTTTAAAAACGTTCTGTAAATGTACGTGTGCCCATTGGGCAAGCTTATGTGTCACTTATTTCCGTACATGTGGATTGAGAACATTTTATCCTGTTATACAAATTATACAAGAGTATAATTTCCGTAATTGAAACTTAGTTTCCCTAGAAAAGACAAGTTTCGCCGCTACGTTGTAACTTCTGGGAAAGCAATTTGCCACCCCTATAGAAAAGTTTCCAAAACATCAACATACTAATGGGCGGCACAACTAACCTAACAAAACTTTACAATTCTATGCTGCATTATTTATCGGTAAATTACTTCATGTCACCTATACACTTTCAACAAAGTCATAAGTTTTTAAATTCACTTTTGCTAGTAGGTACATACATTTTAACTAAACGTAAGACGAAAAATATGTACTAATAAGTAGAAATTTGTTGCAATATTTAAAATCAACTATATCTTTGAGCAGGGGAAATATTTAATAGTTATGAATTATATAAAAAGGTTTACTTCCTGGGAGTTTTCGGCTTCATTTAATTGTAGACGAAGAAATAAAAACAGATTATATGAAAGCCATTATTTATTATTACGTAAAAATAATATGTTTGTCAATGCTAAAAATCACAGCAACGAAAACGAAAACACAAAGAAAAAATTCTCAGTTGCAAAAAAGTGACCCACTTGATTTTTGACTTAACTTTGTTTTCTTTTTACTTCTAAACCAGTCGGCCAATTTTTTATTTTTTTTATTTGTTGGAAGGTAATTCCTTTGCCTTTCAAAAAAAAAAAATTAAAGACGTCGAACATTTTTCAAAGCCTCCTGGATGGTAGTGGCAAAACTTGAGTTATATTTTTTTACTCATTTTTGACTCACCCTATGTGTTAATCAAGTAATGGTATAGTAGGTGCTTACACTCTATATGCATTTCAGAGATAAATCAATGAATAAAAAAACAAAATGCTCGTAAAAGAAGCATCTTTCATATAGAGTGTAATTACCTACTATACCATTACTTGATTAACACACAGGGTGTCAAAAATGGGTAAAAAACATGATTCGAGTTTTTCATCAGGAGGTTTTAAAAAAATTGTGACCTCTTTAATTTTCTTTGAAAGGCAAAGGAAGTACCACATAAAAACCATTAAAAATTGGCCGACTGGTTTAGAAGTAGAAAAGAAAACAAAGTTAGGTCAAAAATCAAGTGCGGCACTTTTTTTGGAACTGTATTAACACTTATCCAAAACATTATAAAAGCTATTTGGTAATAATTATCAATTCCCATTGAAAATTATAAATAAAATTATAATATCTAACGCAAACGGGAACATAATTAACAAACTAACAAGGTGAGCGTAACAATATTATTACTTTGCAAAAATCTGCAAAACTTTACTTATTATTATAATTATTTATAAAAATGGGGAAAGCAGTTATTTAATTAAACCATAATATAATATGAGATAGATCGTCAATATCTGCTCTATTATTGATAGTATTTGTGTTTCTTTTAGCTGTATGATTTCATATAAGTTCTTTTGATAATTATTTTCACTATTTAAAATGTAACGTTATCAAAATTAAATTTATGGTTAAAACGTAGCACATGTCTACAAAGAGCTGTAGAATTTTCACTTTTAGTATTAATATTATATTTATAATTATGTAATCTCTTTTTTATATATTTTTAGGTATTAACAATATTGTGTGAAACTAACTACTCTGCGGACCGATCATCCTTGAATTATACCCACAACATCTACCCATATATTCTTTATTATTAGCTTTTGTAACATTTTTTACTGTATCAGAAAGATATTTTAAGCTAATATAATATAGGAATTGTAGGAGATTTAATATATTGTTATAAAATTTGTGATGTGTGTGTGTATCTTTGTTATGTAATATGTGTGAATGTGTGTGGGTATTAATGATTAAAAGATTATGGCGCTTTCAATTCTTTTCTTGCCTTTTTTAATTTTTTTACCCTGGCTAGCTTTGACTCTTCTCAGTAGTCGGTTCTTTGTTGAGAGAAAATTATTCCGTTTATTTATTTTTTTTTTAAATTTTGTCCAAATTATTTTCTCCGCAAATAAATGTAAAAAGTGCAGTAAAAATGTAGTGAAAAATTATGTTGTGCTATAAATGTTCAAACATATTTCACACTAGTTGTGCAAAAATGGTGAAAAACGCTAAAATTATTAGTGGCTCAGAAATAATTTGTTGTGATGCAGAAGAAATAATTGACGATGCCGATGGTTTCTTTGACGCTTTAGAAGAAAAATCGGTTTATAATAAAATAGACATTAATATATTTAAATATATTATTAATCAAAAAGACTGCCTAATTAAGGAGTTAAATGATAAAATCGTTCTTCTTAATAATCATATATAAATATAATTTACTTCAAACTAATGTAAAAGAATGTGAGCCAAAAGAATATCACCCTCTGTAGAAGCAAAGAAGGTTCCAGTAAAAAGTGTAGAAAGTTTTTGTATACAAAACAATAAAACACCTGATGGTGAAAGAAGTAAACAAACGGAATTAAAAGTGGTTACACAAAAACAACTGTCAACTAATTTATTAAATGTTGAACACAAACTAAGACTTGATAAATATATCAATTTAAATGAGGATGAGCAAACGAACATCTTGCCAATGCAAAATGCAGGCCACGCATTAAATGATGTCGATAAAGACCAAGATGATAAATGGAAGCAAGTTACTAAACGTAAAAGAAAACATCAAATTATTACTGGAAGAAACAAGGAAGAATCTACAAAAATTAAAGGAGTTCCTAAAATGATAGCTTTTCATGTATACAGAGTGAACACGGATACTACACAATCTTACTGACTTTCTGAAGGACGATTTTCCGGAAGTGTCCTGTGAACCCCTAACAGCTAAGTACCCAGAATTGTACTCGTCTTTTAAAGTAAAAATATTTGAATCAAACTTTAAGAAAGCAATGGATCCTATTAAATGGCCGTATGGTGCTTGCGTACAGCGTTTTTTAGAGTTTCCAATGAGGGGCAAGAAAAATCTCTAATAACGGACTTTAAACCACAAATTTTATTATTGAATGTTTGTAGCTTGAATAACGAGACAATTAACCATATTGAGGTTGAGCTTACTATTTGTAATAGCATTAACTTTTTGTGTCTTACTGAAACTCACGCAAAGAATGATTCTATTTATTTTAAAAATATTGTCCTTAAACATGATAATATGGTTATTGATGAACCAGAGCGGATAGCTTCGGTTTTCAATGATTTTTTTATCAATACTCCTGTTGACATAGTGAATAGAATTTCTAATAATACAGTGTATGTCGAGGATATTAAAAATGTCCAACAGTCTCTCTTTTTGCAACCTTATGCAAGTGAAGAATTATTAGAAGTGGTAAAATGTAAAATAAATCATCGTCAGGTTTTGATGAGATTCCTTCATCTGTTTTGAACAAAATATTGCAATTTATAATAGATCCACTTACACATTTGATTAATTTATCGTTTAATACAGGTATTTTTTCAAAATATTTAAAGTTAGGTAAAATAGTACCTTTATTCAAAAAGGACACTGAAATTTGTTGGCAACTACAGACCTGTTACCATATCTTCCACTTTTTCTTCTGTGTTTGAATACGCTTATTTGAATCGTCTGGTGCCCTTCTTGGATAATAATAATATTATTACCGTTAGACAGCATGGTTTTCGCTCAGGTAGATCAACAAATACGGCTATGCTCGAATTTTATGAAAGAATAATTGAATGCATTGAGAAAGAAGAATGTCGCGTAGGTATTTTTTGTGACCTTTCTAGAGCGTTTGACTGTGTTAATCACGACAAATTATTAGCAAAATTATATGCATACGGTGTACGGGGTGTGGCACTAGACTGGATTTCCTCATTTTTAAAAGATAGGAAACAGTATGTTAGTCTGACTCATTATAGTGATGACCATGGTAGTATAAATAAAATTTTTAATTCAGTGAGTAAAGATGTTGAAATGGGTGTCCCTCAAGGTTCTGTGTTGGGTCCCATACTATTCCTTTTGTACACAAATGAACTGGATACTTTGACACCTGATATGTTTATTACCATGTATGCTGACGATCAATCAATTATTATTTCAGAAAAAACTGATAAAACTGTAGAAGCTAAATGTAACAAGGTGCTAGACATTTTAGATAACTGGTATACTTTTTACAAACAACACTGTAATGCAGAAAAAACTCATTATATAAGATTTCATAATCGCCAGAGAATATGTAATTCTTTAAATCTAACAATTGGAGAACACATTTTGACTAAAAATACAGCAATAACAATGGAAAATTCATTGTGACCAATTAATAAATAAATTAAATTCTGTATTATATTTAATTCGTAATGTAAAACCAGTTTTAACTAAAGAACAGCTTCTCAACATTTACCATGGCCTAGTGGAGTCTAGGTTGAGATATGGTTTGTGTCTGTGGAGCCCTTCAGCCTCATTTTTAGATGTTTTTATTTCGCAAAAAAGAATTTTAAGGTGTATGGCTGGTGTTGTTAGTACTGTATTATGCAGGAATATTTTTAAAGAGTTTAGAATTTCAACTTTTTGTTGTCTACTGGTATATGAACTCTCGGTGTATGTTTATACGAATAAAAACAAATTTTTGAAGATTAGTGATATTCATCACATTAACACACGGCAAAATGATAAATATCATATACCATTTTTAAATACAGAGTTTCACAGAACTCACCTACTTGCCTGGGTCTTAAAATTTTTAATCATTTAGGTGTTCATATTCAAAATGCTAAAAATGTGACAGTTTTTAAGGTTGGTTTGAAAAGTTATTTACTTCATAAATGTTTTTACACTCTTGACTATTTTTTTGTCGTAGTTTGTATTTTTCTATTTTGACAATTTCTATACAAAATTGTATTTTTGTCTTTAAGGAAATAAATGTTATTCTATTCTAATAAAGATGTTAAATTTGTTTTTATCTTTAATGTTTTTTTTAGAATAAAATCAGTTATAATGTATAAATCTTAATATTCGTTGTTTTCCTAGTCTCATTGGTTTAAGGGTAGGCTCAAAATCAGCATCTGGTAGAATATGATTTAGTACACGTGACTTGTTGCTTGTCATGGATTACGTTATTATTGCAATTATTTGCTTGATTTTCCGGAACGCCAAATATAATTAAATTCTTCTTCCGAAAATTCCTCTCTAAAATTTCTTGAACTATATCTTCAAATTCAAAAGACGGGTTAGAGGAATTTAGAGAAGCTAGCTTCATAGATTTAATATTTTCTATTTCCTTCTGTAAAGAGATTATTAGAGTCTTTAGATCTTGCATATTATTCCCTAACTGAGTAGGTACACTTATGACAAGTCCAACTTAAATTTTTCTTAGTTCTAATTTATCTCATTTCTGTGATAGTCAGGTCCACACATGGATGTAGATAATCATCGCTGCATACACTGCAATTTATCATTTTGTACTCATTGACTTTATGGCAGCGTGCACATTTTAATGTAGGCATTTTATACGTTATAATAAGTAATCACTTGCTACACCTTTCGAAGATCCAAATGCTCAGACCAGTTGACCCACGGCCGTCTGAATGAGCACGAAAAACTATAAACACGCTTAAGAACTGTTAGTTGTCGTTTATAGCAAGAACTCAGATCTCTGTATGGATGCAGGTTACAGTTAAATCTTTTTTTAAGAAATACAAATAACACTAAATTATCATTAGTTTTCAACAGTACAATTAATAGCAATCTATCGAGTTCGTGTAAACTCGACCGTATAACAACTCGGAGTTGATGGATATCGTTTTAATTTAGGCCAATGTGAACATGCTTTAGCAGCTATTATCAAATGGAGCTACTTTCACCGCGGTGTGTAGTGAGTGCAAGTGTACTGCAACGCGAGGAAAATTTGAAACCGGATCGAAGGTCCAGGACATCCACGACGTATTGCAGCAGTTTGTATCAATCACACTCAATTATATCCGTACAATGTACAGCGTGCCCAAGGATTAATACCAAGGGATTGAACAAGGAAGCCCGGTACCATGGCGGCCACGATCTCCTGACTTTTAATCATTTGGACTTCTTTTCGTGTGAACATTTAAAAATTGAAGTGTATTGCACCGATGTGGATACATATTATTGATGGTTTACGCAAACGTATGGTAGTAGCTGCCAATAACTTACGAGTTCAAAACAGAAGAGAAGCAGAAACATTTGTTCTAACATCAGGTATGTCAAACTATTTAATTAAAACCACAAATTAATTATATTAATAATTAATAATAGCGACAAAAGCAGCTGAATTTGCTGTATAATATAGGTGTTATAAAATGTTATTTATTTCTTTCCTTAGGACTTTCTTTCCATTTTTTGTCCGGTCGCCGATTGCGTGCTTTGCCGCCTTATCAGGTTTCCAGTGGCGTGCCGAAGTTTATTTTTAAATCATTTTGAACTGCCTTTTGATTTGGTTTTACGAAATTGTATTTGTAAGAGTCCTCTGTACAATCAACATTTTTTTTAGAGTTCTGAATCTCTTTTTAGCTCAAAATTAATAGAGTTTTTCATGTACTGAATTAAAAATTCTTTAAATATACGTAATATTTGTTGCTGCGTTTTACATTAGCTAATGGAAATATATTTATACAGTACATGTCATTATATTGATCCAACAAACACAGTTATAAACTAAATAGAATAATTTGTTTAGGCCAATAAACGGCATTCATTAATATTAAGAACCATAATATATTTTCATTATATACTGACTGTTTATTTGCAATTTATCACTACATTTGTCAAGGCCTTAACCGTGTACCAAATGTTGGTATAGTTGCAGTAAAAATAAAATAATAATAATAATAATAATAATACTTTAATTTTTATCCCACACTACTGAGTGCATGTTTGATTGCATTAACTCTGTATAAGCAACTACCATATCTAAATTTTAAAGATTGCTTCTTTAGGTGGTGACACTTTTCAAACAGAAATGGAGAAAATATCTAAATATAAATTAATATTAAATACATATACATAAAATTATATAAAAATGAATGTCTTTAATTACAAATGTCAAAAGTGCTAATAATACTTTTGACCAACAGGCCTAAAAACTATGACGAAGCTGTGCCTACTGATGGGAACCAGTATTAGAGTGGCCATTGAGTTGAAAGAGAGATGGCTCTTCTTAAGTTATACAATGAATCACAGGAGCAACACAATGGTCACTTAGAATTTTTTATTACATTTTCTGAATGATTCTGTAATTTTAATGCGACCTGTATAAAGGTTTTAAAATAATATGAGAACATGGACTCTCGTAAACCGCTGTGCGATGTTACGCACAGTTTCATCTAACAAGCCGGGTTCCGCTCCATCCTTGCCTCTGATTGCAGTGAGACACTAAAACAAAGCATTCAAAATTTAGATGTTGTATTGTACCCTAATGTCCCAGTACAAAGAGAAAATGTCCTGATAAATTATTTATTGGGTACTCCGGAATTTCAATAGGATAAACTTGTGCAAAAAGCAATTTCTTGAGCCCGAAACAAATAAATACTCGTATGTGTTGTATAATTCATATAAAATCAGTTTAATAATAATTTATTATACTCGTATACTTATGTGAATTTATTCTTGCATTAGTAAGTAAGTAAGTAAGTAAGTAAACATTTATTTCCCTTCGTTATACCAAAATTCATTTTTTACAATAATAGTTTTACAGTAAGTAAAAACAAGTAACTTATAAATAACAGAAAACCTAATTAAAGGTGTAAGGAAAGTGTTGTTGACAATTTTATATAATTACATATTATTATCCATTTACACTATAGACATTTACGTATTGGCCCCAAGAATCAGTAATACATATAATATACACATATAAAAGAGATAAACAGAAAACAATATTTATAAACATGAAAAAAATAGACTATAACTGAGCAATATACTATGAAGGTAACAATCATGAACATAGACGGCGAACACATAAATATATTTTTTGTATTTTGGACGTGATAATTCTTTGCTGCGTTAGTATGTACTTGAGAAATATTCATTTAGGGTATAAAATTCGTACTGTCTCAAAAAACAATTTTAGTTTGCGCTTAAAAACTCCGTGACTTAATGTTTTTAAATGAGATGGTAATTTATTATAAATTTTTATCCCTGAATACAACGCACCTCTACGCGTTCTATTATAGTCATATTTTGGTAAAACGAGATTTTGATGCCGTGTGGGATAGCGATGATAGTCATTAGGAATATCTATGGAATGTTTATTTTTATGAATTAGAATAGCCAGTCTGTTAAAATAATCTCTGCAAGATTTTCTATGAGGTAAGTCACATAAGATTCTGATTGATTTTTTTTTGTATCAAGAATACATCTTCAGATTCACTAGATCCTCCCCAAAGTTCTATCCCATATTGCGACAAACTCTGAAAATATGCATAATAGACCAACTTTGCTGTGGAAAAATCAATATTTTTTTATGGTTAATAATGCATATATAGCTTTTCCCAACTTCGTTTTTAAATTTGTTATGTGATCAGTCCAGTTTAGTTGAGAGTCAATATGAATGCCAAGAAATTTCGTAGAGTCTACCGGGTGTATTTCATCATCGCTTACTTTTAAAATAATATCTGTTACCACGTAATTGAAATGTAATATTATTGGTTTGCTACAATTAAGTACCAGCCCATTAGCAAGGAACCAATCAGAAACACCTTCTACGATATATTTGTGCTTTGGTTATTAAATTATTTCTATTAGCCTCTCCTTATCAATAAGCTGGTGTCGTCATGAATAAAGAAAATGTGCTTCTGGAAAATTTGGATGATATCATTAAGGTACAACAAAAATAATAGTGGCCCCAAAATAGATCCTTGTGGAACTCCACTTTCAACACCGGCATATTTCGAATGAATCTTTTTCGTTAAACAATTTTTAATTTCAATTATTTCAGTACACATCTGTCTTTTTAATAAATATGTTTTAAACCAATTATTTTCAGTATCAATTATGCCATAATATTCCAATTTGTGTAGCAACAGTCGATGATTAATACAGTCAAAAGCCTTAGACAGGTCACAAAAGATTCCCAACGGAATTTCCTTGTTTTCTAAACTAGTGTTTATGCTTTCTAATAATTTAAATGCAGCGTCTGTGGTATTAAGATTTTCCCTGAACCCAAACTGAGAATTATCTAAAATATTGTAGTTATTTAAATATAACAACAATTGTTGTTTAACTATGTATTCAAGGATTTTTGAAAAAGACGGCAACAGTGATATACCTCGGTAATTTGTGGGAAGCAATTTATCACCTTTTTTGTGAAGTGGTTTTGTTATTGATTTTTTAAAAGATTCTGGAAATTCACCATTTACTAAAGACAGATTAATTAAGTATTTTAAAGGTTCCACTAAAGCGACCACATTACTTTTTATTATAGTTATAGGGATATCATCATAACCTGCAGACATCTTGGGTTTTAAGGAATTCAATGCTTTTTTTACATCTGCACAAGTGACTCGTCTAAACCGAAATCGGTTTGTGTGATTAACTATGACATTATTAATATAACTTGCACTTGACTGTTTTGATTTCTTATTTGGCAAAATATTCTTTAGAGCACTAATAAAAAGCGGTTGAATTCCTCTGCCACTTGGGAAGAATCTGTAATTAAATTCTCATTTATTTTAATTACAATTTCATTATTTTCCGAAGTTTTTTGTTAGTAAAATGATTGACCATTTTCCAGGTGGACTTGATTTTATTGTCAGCGTTCATTATCTTACTTTTAAAATATTTTTGTTTAGCATGATAAATTACTTTTTTAAGTGTATATTCATATGTTCTAATATAGTCTAAAATGATTTTATTGTCTGTAAATTTTTTCATGATTAGTAGACATCTTTTATTGTTACACGAAGTTTTAATACCTTTAGAAATCCATCCCCTATAAACTGGAGCAGCTCTATGCTTTATATTTTTTAAAGGAAATGCCTTCTCAAAAATTTTATTAAATAGTTTATAAAAGGTATCAAATGCTACGTTTGTATCATTGATAACATATAGTCTGTCCCAGTTTATTTTATGCACTAATTCTGAAAACTCTTTTTGGTTGGAAATGTTAAAATTCCGTTTAGATTCAGTAATACTGTCATTGTATACTACGGGCGCCCCAACATTAAGCGACATTATCTGAGCTCTATGATCAGACACACCTATTTCCTTTGTTTCAACCAAGTATGTAAGATGTGTACTGATTACTATATTATCAACAATTGTAGAAGATGATTTAGTTATTCGCGTAGGATCTTTCACAGTAGTTTTTAAATTGAACATATTTAAAACATTATCAAAATCTCTGCGATCTTTATTATTCGTACTAAAGTCAATGTTAAAATCTCCGCAAATAACATAATCAAAACTATTGTATATTCTGTATAATTCCGTCATCATATCAAAAAATGAGTTTAGAAATATATCCATATGACCGGATGGAGACCTATATATGCATATAACAATAAGTTGAAAAAATTCAGACATTGCAATTGTATATTCAAAATGAATTTCAACAGAAAAATCTACCACGTCCAAGTGTACAAAGTCTGTGCCCCCTTTAGCAAAAATTATTACGCCACCATGCTCATATTGTTTTCTACAAAAACACGAAATAACATTATAACCAATCAATTTAGTGACTTGCTCTTCATTTTCATGCAACCAATGTTCTGATAAGCATATAAAATCTATATATTTTTTAGACTTACTATGGTAGTCTTCTAAAAATACATTAATTTCATCATATTTATTACGTAGTGATTGTACATTTTGATGCAATATAATTAAATTATTGGGGCTAACCTTATCCTAGTTTTTATTGACGACTCGTCGTGGGCGTACAGAAACTTGGGTATTAACTGGATTTTCACGTTTTTTACTACCACCACCAATTTCAGCTTCACTCCTGCTGGGCACATTTTCAGTTCCAACAATACTGTCGACATCTGCAACCGAGTTGGTTGTTGTCTGCTTCATCATAGAAAGAGTATACTCCCTCTTATTAATAACTATTTTATTTCTCTTCAGGTAGGCTCTTTCACCATCACCTTTTGCTTTAATAAGAAATGGAATTCACTGCTTTCTTTCATCTAATACCTTTTCTGTAAAGTTTTCGGCTACAGCAAAGTCAGAGTTTTTAAGTATTCTTGTATTACTTAAAATTTCATGTTTAATTTTTATGTTGGTAAACGTGACCAAAACTGGCCTGCATTTATCTGTGGTGTGATTTGGTTTTTTACCTATTCTATATATTTTTGAAATATGTGTTGGATCTATTTGTACACCCAATATATTTTTTATTATGCCTAATACTGCATTTTCCATCCCATCGAAAGAATCCGAAGTTACTTCTGAGATGCCATAAAAGATCAAGTCATTCACTTTTTGTTGATTTTCGATATTTTCCATCTTCCTCTCCATAACAGCTATTTTACTTTTAAGCATCTGGTTTTCTTGTTTTATTTCATTTAATTCGGAATGTATACTTGCTAGATCGTTTTTTGTTTCTGTGACAGTGTTTAGAATCGCGTCAATTTTTTGCTCCATTGAGAATTCTTTAGCACTCATATTTATAAACTGATATTTTACGAGCTATATTATTATAATGCACTGTCACAACGTTACCAATTGCGATTTTAGAATAATTTAAAAATTTGCAGAACTACTATTTCTTTACATTTAATAATATTTAATCTTATAATCGAATTAGTTATTGTATCCGAGCTTCTAAACCACTTTTAGGAGAATACAACTTTGCGTGCTCTCTACTCGGTTGTCATACAACATTAATTTGTTAGGTACGTATATCTATGTACCTTTAAAATTAAACAACATACCTAATACGTATTAAGTAAGTACCTTATTAGTCTTTTTAATGCCAAAGTTATAGATGGCCTAAGTCTTGGTTTTACAAAGTGGTATAAATGAATTCAAACTACTAAATTCTAATAAAGCTACTGATACTAATATGTATTTTAAATTTTAATAATAATATGTATAAACTAAAATATCAGTGTACTTAGTTATAGTGTGAAATTAGGGTTTTGTTTTAGTTAGGAGACACTTGCAAGGCGCAACCTTAATGGCGAAATGCGTATACGATCTACGAGTTTAACAACCTGTATTTTGAAAACAAAGGCCTTAATAGAAAATATCTATAGGGCAAAATGTTTTTAAACACACGGACAAGAAATAAGGGCCCTAATGTTTGACGTTCCGTTATGTTACACCGTGTTTTACAGTAGGGGTTTTTTGGGCCCGAGATTTGTCCGTCTGTCGAGAACTGTTGTTAACGACAGTCAATTTTGAGTGTTCTGTGTGATTCAATGGTTTAATAAGCAAAGAAAACCTCCGTGAACAATAAGTGGTCGATAAATTGACGAATCCTAGAACCAAAGAGCTGCTATTACCTAATACTATCTCAGGCCCAAAAGTGTATACGCATTTCGCCATAAGGTTGCGCCTCTATCTATAATTTCTTACTCAACGACATAAGCCACTGCATTATCTCCGTAGCTTTTTCGTGATGATCTTAAACAAAAGATTTTTTTAGACATTTTATATTTTCGTATAAAATTTTAAATATTTTAAGTCAGAAAGAACAAATTTGAAGGATTGTTTATGCACTCTGTAAGTACAATAGTATCATACTTTTAATTAACTAAACTTAAAAATCTGGGTAATAGATATACAGGGTGTCCGGAATATGAGTGCCTTATTTTTGCTGTACGATAAATTGCACCAAACAAAACATATTTGACTTGATTTTTTCACTGATCAACAGTAACAGAATATGACAGCAAACAGGTTTTGAATATGTGACAACGTCACTTACATACCACGTGTGTGTTTGTACATAATACTTACAAATAGGTACACCTAAATATAGGTACTTACTGCGAATGGTTTCCTTAGAGCTCTTTTCACAATACATAATCATAGTTACAAGTGCTCAAAATGGCATGTTATTTGCAAAAACCGTACAAACGTCTCGTAGTCAGACTTTTGCGTAGATTCGCCATAAATTAGCACGTCATGCAGTTGGTTACGGTTATTATAAATTGTTCCATTTTTATTTATGTACATTCACAAGTATCAAAGAAAAACTAGAGAACAATGAACCACACTACAATACTACTATGACTGATATTACTTTTAGTGTCAGCATCAGCCTGATACATTGCAAAGTTGTTGAACGTTACAGCTTTAAGGATTTCCTGGGAAACTTCTATTGTTAACTTCATTAATACTGATATAAAAAAACTAATTTCAAATAAATTATGTTACAGGAACTTTTACTTAACCTTAATTGTATCTTAGTTTATAATTTCATAATATAATTTTGCATATTACTACAGTTGCATTTTTATTTTTGAAGTGTATTTGCTGACAGTTTTTGTTGCTTTTAATCAGATATATAAGCCCTTAAAATTACGGCACTCATATTCCGGACACCCTGTATAACAAAGCAAATGTCTTGTTTCGTTGTAGGTACCTTTTACCTACTCCATTTTATTATTAGTTAATTTTGTAACAATAAATAGACAATAAATATTTTTACACTTATCATTGTAGCACTTACAAATTGGTGATTTGTATTAAAATAGCGCATTACTATAAATAAATCTACCATTCCACGTTCACACATTCCGAATTTATAAAGTACCTATACCCAACGAAAATCTAGAGAGTGACTTGTGTTATAAACTCGCCTACAATTTATAGCATTTTTCTGTACAATAGTGTGCGCCATATCAAATCAAATCAAACCATTTATTGGTGTCCATACATTAAAATGTTTACACAAACATACTTATAAACACTAAAATAACATTCACAACAAGTAAAATAACATTGAACATTATAAAAATTACATAAAATAAAATTACAAAAACAGCAAATAAGTTAAAATTAAAAACATACAAAAAACAACAATTACATATCTAAAAACTGGTCGGCAAAGAACTAATTAGAATCATAAAACGCTTTCTTTGAGATATTTTCTAATTCTGAACTTGAAACAATTTAGATCTAAGGGCTGAATCTCGGTTGGAAGTTTATTTAAAGAATTTAACACAAAATAATTTGTGCCATCTCTGGATTCTCTAGTATGGTGAGAACGAAAACTGCTGTTTGAAATGCTCACGTCAATCTTCTCTCTATTTTATTCCAGCAATTATTCTTATACATTTACGTTCTAAACCAAAAATTTTTTCACTGTGAGAAGAATGGCCCCACTTCAGAATCATCCAAACTTTCTTAGTCATTGAGAAATTTCAGAATAAAATTTAAACCTTGAACACCCTGTTCTTAAACCAGCGGCATTAGTATAAGGTATGATGAGCTCAATTATAATATTTTGGTGTCTAGTATTTCCAGCTTAGTGTTGACCCATTCTTTCTGACTCGCTCTATATATAGTGCAATGTATTATAAAGCCTTTTATCCTTATGGATGCGAAATTCGCGAATATTTGCGCATTTATTTAATGGTGGGAAAATATTTACTTGTAACGAATTTTCTATCATTATCATCATGAAACTGTCAGGGTAGATTGTCAGAAGCTCGAAGCAAACTTATTAACACCATATAATAATGAAAGTAGCAATAATATTTGTGCTGTTTTACTGTTCTGCAAAATATGTCAACAGTTGAGATTTGCTGCCATAAATAATTAAAATAAAAGTTTTGAAACTTGTGCAAAAATCAGTGAATGCCACGCCCATGAAGACAAAGCTTAAGTGTTAAAGAGTGATATCCGCGGAGTGCGCATCAGGTAGGTGTAAGTAAGTGGTGGTCCAAAAGGACGACATTCTAATTTCTGAAGAGGATGAGGAGGAGGAGGAATTTAAAGTAAACTGTTAATGTGCTAGGTTCAGTCGACGTCAACTTATTTTTGATAATTTTTTGTGCTTTGATCAAAAGGCGTAATCATGCAACTCTCACTTCCCGTACTCATCTCTGTGCTGTGAATTAGTCAGTCTCTATTATTTTCGATCTTGGGTAATTGGTAAAATAAGATAAAAACTTTATATTTGGAAAAAATTATAATTTTTATTACCTATCACCTCGAAATTGGCAAAACTTGTTATATCAATGTTTCTTCTAAAAATAATGAATGTTATGTACTGCAATTATTTTTGTCAATTCATTTCATGATCGTTTTCAAATTTGCCCATCATGCTTATCTACAAGCTGGCGATGAGCCACTCTCTATATTTACCGCGGTTGGATTTGGTATAAGCTTCTGCTAATCTTCTTTAATACAGTAAGCCCCTTGGTCAAATCCGAAGCGGATGATTTCTAACCAACTATGGAGAAACTGACGACACGACTCACGATCCGAAGCGAGCATTTAATTCTCCGGATATTTCGAAAGTTTCTTATTGGATCAGCTTCAAATTTTCGGGGCTGACCATACATCATGAGTACTTATTGGTACCTAACAACTCAACATTTTTGTGACATTTTTTTTTAATAATGTTTGAATATTTGCCGTACGAAATCGATCGTATTTTATGTGTACTATGAGACTTATTGAATTTAAACTCTAAATTAAATTGTCTTTAGATTCAAAAACATGCTAGAGATCAGCAAGCTGCTCCCATGTAAACTAAAGAGTATAAAATGCTTTGATTGAAAATTATAGCTTTCTCCGAATAACAAAAAAGGGGAAGGAACAAAAAATGGAACGAAAGAAGGAAACGAATATACATATTATTATGTATTGAAAGGAGGGAAGTGAATACAAATATTAAAATATATTGCCAGAAGGTTATCACATCAACGTTACATTTTCAATCCAATCATTTGATGTACACTTAGATATATGACGAGCTGTAGCTGCTAGATGGGTAGAACTACGAAGAAAATAGAAGATAAAAGTTAATTGACCTATATTATTGAAAAACACATAAATAGTTTATAGCTGAAGATGGCATCCATAAAAATATTAAATAACCCTATATAGTTTAATTACATACTACTTGAAACTACAGTTTTCTTAGACTGAAAACCAGTTGCAGAGTACTTACACTTGAGATACTTTAATTTAGAATCTAAGTTTATGTATTGACCATTTCTTATACAGTGTAAAATTGTCCATTAGAAAAATAAACAAACAAACAAACAAACAAACAGACATTGCAGTTGGTAATGGTTTATTTTGAACGTATCCAAATTGTATCGTCACGTTCGCTAGAGAGAAGAATAATTTTAAATTTAGTTATAAATTGAACAATAAAGTATTTCATAGATTTAATTGCATCACAGTACTTGGTGTAAAATATGAGCCAACTTTGTCTTTGGCCTTATCCACATCCAAGACTAGGTTTATATATTGTCACGGATTTCCCAATCCGACTTTTCCTTCTACCGGAAAAACAATCCGTTAATTAATAACTTATCTTTATTAACCATTTTGTACACTACTGAATACTAATTACAACTCAACTAAATACTATTTCACTTTGAAACTCCAGGAAATTTCCAACTAGACACTCCAATTCAATACTGTAATTCAAGACTGACTGACTCGGCCGTTTATTCTTCTTTTATAGATCAAACAAATATTCCAGGTATTTTCTAGTATCTCTAGATCCATTTCTTGAACGATTCTCGTCGATTCTCACTGTATTCCAGTCGCGCCTCAATACACGGCATTATTTTGATTGTTTACCAGCATCGCGTAGGGGCGATCGGGGCGATCTAGCGTTTCGCGATATCACAGTTGGCGAATGCGAGCGGGGGCAAATACTGTGAGAATATTATACTGCGATTGCTATACATTACGCTTATTCGTTAAAAAGTAGGATATGTATTAATAGTCTACAACTCACTTTATGCCAATAATATTACGACTTTGGAAAGAATTAAGCATAGATTTATGAAATCAGCTTTGTACTTACTGGACTGTGCGTATCCCTAACGCCCCTATTCTATCTAAAACAATATCTATATCTATAGAATTTAAGATTTTTCATAATATTTTGAACTCTACAGATATGCTAAACAATATTCAATTCAAAATGCCACAATTTTCAGCAAGAAGCAATAACGTTTTCAACCTTCCTACTGCACGCTCTAATATTTCTTGTAGGGTAACTTTATATAATAGAATCTACTGTAGATATTTTTTATCGTTCAATGCAAACTATAAAAGACTTTATTTTACTTGAACATACATGAATTTGTATATTTTCATGTTTATTTATTTTTGTTTTCACTTTTTTATGTATGCATATTGGTTTTTGCACTATTTTGTACTGCTTATGTTTTAGCATATACTGTAATTGGGTATTGCGCTTTAAAGAAATAAAAATATAAATAAATACACATGTAAAATTCAATGAGATACAATGTGTTTTTTTAAATATTTTTAGGTATTAATAATATTGTGTGAAACTAACTACTCTGTGAACAAAAGCCCCAACCAGCGTTGAATTACACCCACAATATCTACCCATATATTCCTTATTATTAGCTTTTGTAACATTTTTTACTATATTAGAAAGGTATTTTAAGCTAATATTAATCAAATCTCCTACAATTCCTATCAATGAAGTCATATGTATGTTCTCTGATACCAAACATCTAGGTATGCTAATGTGGTTTAATTGTAATGTTCCCACTGCCAAAAGTAAAGTTAAATATTTATAGAGTGTTTTCATTAAAGCAGGTTAGTAAATTTAGATAGATTAATTTATTTAGATAATTATTGCATATAGCTTTGTCTGTGGAATTTTTCATTAGCATTATGTTTGGTATCAGAGAACATACATATGACTTCATTGATAGGAATTGTAGGAGATTTGATTTATATTAGCTTAAAATACCTTTCTAATACAGTAAAAAGTACAATGTGGTGTGGTATAATGTAGGTTGGTGAACTAATATCATTTTCAAACAAATTATTTTGTTAATGTAGCTTACATTTGCATTTTTTTACAGAATTTTACTCTGCCATCAAATCCTTCTTCCGTGAATTACTGCGTTTAAATAAATTTGTAGGGGTGAAATTTATTTATATGCAAAACATTGAGTAAAGTTGAATAGAATGATATAAATTTATATTTGAAACAATTAGGGAGAGGAATGACGAATATCAATAACAGAAAATCAGATACCAAGATTTGATGGATAAGATTAATTAGCTTATTAACATTTAATGCCGTTCCCCTCCTGTTTCCATGACGAACTAAAATACGAATTCCACTCTAAGTTTCTATTACACAATATATTGCAATTATGCACAATTTAACAGTACAATAGTGGATACTAATTTACTACGGTCAGGTTTTGAAACTGAATTACATTTATCTCGTTTTGTATATGTAATTTAATATTTTTTGTGCTGGAACAAAATAGCTACTTACATCACCAGAGAGGAAAATGCCACTTTTCTTCTAGCGGATTGTTTTCCTAACGCGTAGCGGAAGGCATTAAAAATGCAAGAGAAGAAAATACACTTTACTCCGGAGGAATGTATCTAAATTTTTTTTACTACGTACCTGCCATACATTATTTCCAAAAGTAAAATTGTATTTTTTTATTGACATATTAACAACATACATAACAAATATACTTTAAGTACAATTATATTTCATTTAACTTTCAGTATTTGTTATATTAATATTAAACGTGCATTTATGAACACTAATATGGACACTATGAACTAATAAAAAGTGAAGGAATTACAACTTTAGTACGTGAAGTATTGCCACTTTTTACATTTTTACAAGGGCGCTGATAACCTCTAGAGGTGCTAGTTGATTTTCGTTAACTGGTTCTATATTATTTCCCATAATTTGATTGGCAATCTTTTTCTTTTTTGTAAGAGACTCTTCTATGGATATAGCCTTCGGCAATATTAATTTGTTGATTTCCACCCGCCGGCGCCGTGCTGCTTAAGGAGTTAAAATATCTCCAGCAACGTTTACTAATAGAGTTACTCCTCAAATCGTGTCTTATATAATGAATGTGTGGGATTTGGAAGTTTCAGATATGAAGCTATTTCTTATAGTACTTTTGATATGGTATCTATTCTTGTCAACTACTTGGTTTACACATATTTCTGCATAAAAAGAAACGCTTCTGGTCAGTTTTTGGCCGAAGGCACGCATATTTTATGCAAAAGTCTGCAAAATTTGGACTATTGCTTGTTGCAGCCGTTATGGTAAATGTGCGTTTTTTATTTGTTTTTGAGTAGAAAATGTTCACAATTATTTGTCTTTAATGACATTTACCGTCATTTTAAGAAGCTCATCACACCGACATGCTCCTGACACTCCAATAACAAGAAATATCTAAGAACGAAAGATATGTCAAAAATTACATTAATCTAAGTGCTTATACTATAATATTAGGTATATCCTAATATTTTACCTTCATTAAAAAAAAACATCTTCGGTAAAAGTTTTAGCTTTATTTAGGATGTATCCTATATTTTCACATTTTAAAAATGCTCTCAATTTTGGATATTTAATATCAACATTATCTTGAAATTGTAGCATTGTGCGTAACATTGGTTTGAACCAAAGTGTTGACGTTTTTAAGATTTCTTTTTATTGAAAAGTCAGCAAGTAAAACATTTCTTACTTTCTTGTTTTGGGCCCATTATTTGTATTGGATGTAATCTTATTCATAACATCAACCTTCAGATTTCTGCAGAAGTAAGTTTAATGCCGCTATGTTGGCTTCTTCCATTATTTATAAAATCAGAATAACTTTCCATGTTTTCAAAACTAATTTTAACACAACAACGAACGTTATTTAACGAATAAATTACAGTATTGCCCTTTACAATGTGCGAGTTTCTAATTATTGAATTTTTTCCGTGACATCTGTGAGTCTTAGCATGCTAGGATATTTTTGTTTGAGTTTTTCTTTTAATACTAAAGTTGATATGTATATTTTTGTTACGAAGATCCATATTCAAATGTTATGATTATGCAGAATATACCGAGTGTTCCATAGGTGCTCGGCTAAAATTTTGGACCAATAAAAATAGATTCCATATAGTTAAGTTTTCATAGTCTACTGTGTTATGTGGTACAATAATATTTAATAATTAGAAAAAAAATACTTACTACCTTCCACCTGTAAATAAGGGAGGAAGGTGTATACAGGGTGATTCTTTAATATTGCGAAAAATTTCAGGGACAGGTTCTTTACATAAAAATAAGAAAAAAAGTTCCCATTAACATGTGCCCGGAAACGCTTCGTTTCCGAAATACAGGGCATTTATTTTTTTTTGTAATATACTTTTAATACTTGTTATTTCAAAAGTCCTTTATAACCGATTTATTTGCAAATTGGCTGGTTTATGTTTAATAGTAGGAGCCATTTTTTGCATCATTAATAACATAATAGAAAATACAAAATGCAAAACAACATAATACAAAATACAAAATGCAAAATAACATAATACAAAATGTTACAAAATAATAATTTTAATAACTTTTGCTCTGCACTTATGTATTCCAGGTATTAATGCACAGTGAGGCCAGAATTATTAGAATGAATTGGTGGAATTAATGAAAACCAGCGAAGAAGTAAAATTATAAAAGTTGTTGAAAATGACCACCTCCAATTGCACTACATGCTTCGATCCTGCAACGCATTGATTGACGAACACGTTCAAAAATGCCTGGAGTGTGCCGAATTGTTTCACACGCTGTAACAATATGATTTCTTAATTCGTCGACATTTTCAATTGGAGTGGAATAAACCAGATGTTTGAGGTGGCCCCAGAGAAAAAAATCCAATGGATTTAGGTCAGGAGACCACGGAGGCCAGGGTTGTGGGTCTCCTCGACCTATCCAACGATTTGGGTACACTGCATCCAAATATTGTCGCGCAATTAAACTAAAATGTGCTGGAGCGCCATCGTGCATAAAATACATTTGGAGTCTTAATTGATACGGGACGTCTTCCAGTAGTATCCGCAACTCTTCTTCAAGAAAATTACGATAAGCTTCTCCAGTTAGCCTCCTTGGTAAAAAGAATCAAGTGGTCTCCAACAATTCCGACCCATACATTTACTGAAAATTTATGTTGATGGCGGCTTTCAATTATTGCATGTGGATTCTCATCTGCCCATATGTGATTATTATGAAAGTTCATTATGGCTTCTTTGGAGAAATTAGCCTCATCGGTGAAAAGTATGTCTGCCAAAAACTTAGTATTATGTCCAATTTTTTCTTCAATCCATCGGCAAAAAGCCAACCTTCGAGGATATGGATACAAAAGCTGATTTTTCAGTATCTTAAAGACTGTTGACTGACTAATATTTAGATTTGCGGCAATCTTTCTTGTACTTGTTGTAGGACTTTCTTCGATTTCGTGGAGCACTTCTTCTTCCATTTGTGGAGTTGAAACTGTACTAGGTCGCCCGTTTTTAGCAGTAATTTTTTTAAAGCTTCCTGTTTCATTGAGACGATGATGGAGACGAGCAAACATTGTATGATGCGGAATTGTACGATTAGGGTATCTTTCCTCATAAATACGCCTAGCCCTTAACGAATTACCTTCGGCAACCAAAATGCATATCGCACAATTGATTATTTGTGTAATTCATTCTATGAAGAGAAATATCAGTTTTAAAACGCGAAACCAGTAGTTATTTTTACTCACTCCTACACTCACAATGTGACAAACAGTAATCAACTATTGACAACAAACAATTATTATTGACAGTTGGTGGGCATTCCAATTTCCAAGCCAACTGGGGCTATTTTGTTTGAACACGATAAGAAAATTCAATCAGACATCTATCAAGACAGATACCCTAATCATATAGTTAAAGGACTTTTGAAATAACAAGTATTAAAAGTATATTACAAAAACAATGAATGCCCTGTATCTCGGAAACGAAGCGTTTCCGGACACATGTTAATGGGAACTTTTTTTCTTATTTTTATGTAAAGAACCTGTCCCTGAAATTTTTCGCAATATTAAAGAATCACCCTGTATATTCCATGTAGGTAGTATAAAAAATAAATATTCTCTCTCATTCAAGAAAAATTGGGTTAGTCAATAAAAAAAAATTAAAGTAGTTTTCCTGTCCACTGTACTTAAATATTTCAAAAGCTACAACTTTAATTTTAAAAGCAACGTGTTCGGACACATTTAAAAATATACATTAATTTATGACGTATATTATACAGGGCGTTACAAATTAGTAGGTCAAGGCGTTAACCACATATTCTTTGGACTAAAATAATGGGATTTTTCTTATGTCACTTTTCATTTTTAAACTCCATTTTCAAATTACAGTGTCAAAATAAATACTTTAAATATAATTCTTATTGAAAGCTTCCGTGATTTTAGAGATACCTATTTGTTTGAAATTTCATACGTATTTATTATCTTAAGTCAGCACACTTTCTGTGTAGTTTTTGTCTTATATTTCAAGATATGAACGAAGGAAACGGAGGTTGTAGTACCCACGGACTCCCCCTCCCCAAAAAAAATTTTTAGTACGCCTGTGGTTTCAGATCATTTTTTTAAAACAGATCATTTTTTATTCTATTTCCTTTTCACTCTTATAAGATTTTGATTTGGACTTGGGTTATGAGATATTACAATCTTTTAGATGTGCTAGGTTTGACAAAAATTAAATATCAGTGACGCTAATGGCCATTTACATTTTATTCAGTAAATTGAAATGAAACAAAATGGCACAACTTACAACAAAAAAATACAAAATACTACCTAATACCTTCACCTGGGACTCTTTTAATAAGAGAGTAACGAGTATGTATTTCGAAAAATATGTGGCTTCAGCTGAAAGTGATCTCCATCTTGAATAATTCGTTTCTTTAGCTGTTATTCAGTTAGTATTGGAATAATGTAACTAAATGAAATCTTTTATAAAATCCCAGAAATTAAAAAGTCCGTCAGGTTGAGATCAGGGGATAGCCATTTAACAGGTGCAAGCCATCCCCTACCAATCCGCCGATTAGGAAATGGTTCTAAATATTTTGGCTGTAATGCGGAGGAACACCATCAAGTTGAAACCACATATATTGATGAACCACCAGAGGCAAATGCCCTTGTCCATGAATGAGGTTTGTAAAGAAAACTAAAAGAATTTATGAAAGATTTTGTTTATGTGGTTCCAATACTAAGTAAACAACAGCTAATGGAACGAAGTGTACAAGATGGACAGCACTCTAGGCTGAAGTCACATATTTTTCAAAATATCCGTTACTCTCTTAGTAAAACAGTACGAGTATGTACTTATTCATGAAGGTGGTACCCATATTGAACATTTATTTATTTAATTGTGCTAATAAGTTTTATTCTTTGCTTACTATTTGTTGTTAGTTGTGCCGTTTTGTTTATTTGAATATACTGAATAATATGGTAATGACCATTTAATACTTAGCGATATTTAATTTGTGCCCAATCTAACATCCAAAAAAGTTGCAATATCTCCTAAACTGAGCCTCAAATCATAATCAAAGTTTCCTGAATAAATATAAGTTATACCACTCTCTGTCGGCACTTTGATGTTTTGAGATCAAAGCCGTACCGCCGCAAAAATGGCCAATTACCAGGGACTTAAAAAAGTAGTTTACAATTGGGAAATATTAATATACGAGGGATATTCCTAAAGTGCGATGTAAGGCTGCTTATTGTATAAATTAAATATTTGTAATATAATAAATATACATATTATAAACCGATTATAGATAAATGTATAAAGTATTGTTAGTTAATCTTGGAAGTAGTATATATAGACTTGTAAATTTTAAAATAAAATACAGGGTGTTAAAAAAAGAGTGTAAAATATTTAAAGAGGTAATAGTATGAACCAAAATAAGCAGAATAGTCTCAATAAACATGGGTCTGCAAAGTAACGGTTGCACAGATATGGAATGTTTTATGTTTTTTAGCCCCTTTTTTATTTTGCAAAAACGTTGTGTATTTTCTTATAATAGTTGGTTGATGTTTAGTGAAATAAACAGTACGTATTTGACAGTTGTTCTCAGTGCACAAATTTTCTTTCGCTATGGCTGGTTACTCTAACGCAGAATTAACAGACATGCATTTCATGTATGGTCGTGCTAATGGGAACGCCACCGAAGCGCGACGTCATTATGTTGACGCTTATACAAATCGCCAGATTCCTTTACAACGCATGTTTGGAAGAATTCACCAAAGATTGCGTGATACCGGTTCCTTGAGCAAACAATGCCATTTATCCGGAAGATCAAGGTCGGTATCCACTCCTAGAGCAGAAGAAGAAATTCTAGCATATATACAGGGTGTTAAAAAAAGAGTGTAAAATATTTCAGGAGGTAAGAGTATGAACCAAAATAAGCAGAAAAGTCTTAATAAACATGGGTCCGCAAAGACGGTTGCGGAGATATGGGCCACTATTTGTTTTTCAATCATTTTATTTTATTAGGAATAAACCGACAAAGGAAGCATTTAACAAACAAAAAACAAAGTTACAGAAGATGTTCAAAGTGCCCTCCGTCTATTTCCAAGCAGGCACGACATCTTCGTCTTAACGATATTCGAACTCTTTCGAAAACGGTCTCCTTGGTTTGGATTTCTTTCTTGAAACTTTTGATTAATCCGTAGCTGCACCTCTTCCAAGCTATTTACAGGAGTACCATACATTAATGTCTTCAAATATCGCCAAACAAATAAATCTAGAGGGTTCAGATGAGGCGATCTTGGAGGCCATAAAACAGGTCCTTCCTACCCATCTATGTGGAAAAGTTTGGTGTAAATGCACTCTAACGGCCATGGAAAAATGAGCTGGAGCACCATCATGCTGGAACCACATTTGTTGCCTCTGATTCAAAGGAATGTCTTCCAAAAACTGATACAGTGTGTTCTGCAGAAAGTTGAGGTAAGCAGCGCCGGTTAATCGGTTTGGTAAAACAACAGGACCTAGAAACCTGTCACCTACAATACCCATCCAAATGTTTAATGAAAAACGTGCCTGATGTCCAGATTCTATTAGAGCATGAGGATTTTCGTCGGCCAAAATATGCGTATTGTGAAAATTAAACACTCCAAAAATTTTTGCAAGAAAACGAGGGTCTTCAGCATCATGACGTAGAAACCAGCGGCAAAAAACCAAACGTGCTTGATGATCATTTATTGGATTTAAGGCCTGTACTCGTTGCACATGGTATGGATAAAGCAGTTGCTCGTGAAGGATTCTCCGTACACTCGTATCTGGATTCTGCTCTACCAGTGCTAGAATTTCTTCTTCTGCTCTAGGAGTGGATACCGACCTTGGCCTTCCGGATAAATGGCACTGTTTGCTCAAGGAACCGGTATCACGCAATCTTTGGTGAATTCTTCCAAACATGCGTTGTGAAAGAATCTGGCCATTTGGATAAGCGTCAACATAAAGACGTCGCGCGTCAGTGGCGCTCCCATTAGCACGACCATACATGAAATGCATGTCTGTTAATTCTGCGTTAGAGTAACCAGCCATAGCGAAAGAAAACTTGTGCACTGAGAACAACTGTCAAATACGTACTGTTTATTTCACTAAACATCAACCAACTATTATAAGAAAATACACAACGTTTTTGCAAAATAAAAAAGGGGCTAAAAAACATAAAACATTTAATATATCCGTAACCGTTACTTTCCGGACCCATGTTTATTGAGACGTTTCTGCTTATTTTGGTTGATAGTATTATCTCCTTAAATATTTTAAACTCTTTTTTTAATACCCTGTATACATACAGGATGAAATAACTATACTATGTACAATATTACTAATTTATCTAACATTTATTATTAATTAAAAAAAAATCATTTCGATTATCATGACAAGTTATTGGCTTAACACTACTTACTTATTAAATAAAATACTGCATAATTAAAACACTAAATAAAACACAACAATAAACACTACATAATTAAATAAAAGTAAGTTCCCTCAGATTAAATGTTATACTCTAGTAGAGCGAATAGAGGGGACTTAATAGAGTCTTACTCTACCAAGGCTGTATTAAGCCTCCTCCTAAATTTGCGCATTTTTCAATGCGGTTTCAGAATTCTTCAAAAGCTGCCTGTACATATATTTTATTTAATTATTCGAACCGCGTATATTATTCTGTTTTTTAATATTTCAATATCATTCGGAATATATTCTCGTAAACTATTTGTTTTACTTTTCCCCAAACAAAAAAATCCATTATTGAAAGGTCTGGGCATCTAGCCGCCCACGGTGTCACGTTCACTCTTCCAAACCATCGTTCACCAAACTGATTATTTATCCAATTAGTAATCATTTGTGTGGAATGGGCAGGACAGCTGTCATGTTGAAAGACATGCGATTGTCGAATATTTAAAGGAAGTTCGTCAATAAATCTTTGCAAAATTTGTAAGTAAGTTTGCTGGTTTAATCTTCCCTCAATAAAGAAAGGTCCAATGATTCCTAGCTCGTATGACACGGCACACCAAACATTCACTTTCTTAAAATACTGCTTTCTTGCATTAATTCTGTAATGGGGATTGCTTTCGTTCTAATATCGACAGTTTTGAGAAGATGGAACACCATTTGTGGTAAAAGTACTTTCGTCAGAGAAAATTATTAGTTTATGAAAATTTTAGCTCCCCCAAAGACAACAAAACTGCAATCGCCTTGTTTTGTCACCTTCCTCCAAAGTGTGGCAAAATTTGGCTTCGTATGGATAAATTTTGTTTGCTTTAAAAATTCTTTGCAAATGTGTTTTACTTATGTTTGTATTTGCACCTCGTTTTCTTAGCGGCATTTTGGGACCTGCATCTACTGAATTTAAAACAACTATAGTACCGGCATCAGTTTCATAATACGTATGTTTCGTTTCCTTCTTATAGTCAACGCTTCATGTTGTAAGAAATCTCTTAATTAAACGCCAAGCAGTACTTCTCTTAATTGCAGCATTTGAATATTTTTCACTAAATGAAGTAATAACCATATTTATCGATCTTACACCGGTTCCATAACACTGAATCAAGTACTTTTACAACTTTTTACTCTATTCTTAACATTCTGTTTAAAAAACAGTTTAACTTTAAGTTTAATGAAGTATTGTTTGAATGTTAAGTGACAGATTAATATTGTTGTGGATACAATTTTGTTTTTCCACAGCAGGTTTAGAAAAAAGAAAATGTGAGAAATATTTTTAAATGCGGTATATGGACCTATATTTCGATATCAAGCAACTTTTCTGGAGAACTTTTTGAAATCATAGTTGGTCTATGAGTTTAATATTTGGTCTAGTTATTGATTCTAAACAACTTTTCTCAATAACTTTTTGTCGTATCTCTTAATAAAAAGCCACTATAAAAAATTAAAAAAACCATAGTTGGCCGAGGATTTTCAAATTTGATATAGGGGCTTAGCTGTCGATTCTAAATAACTTTTCTTAATAACTTTTTGTCGTCTTTATTATATAAAAGTCACTTTACAGAAAAATAGGTTTTTCAACATTCCCAAAGCATACTTTTCAAAACTGATATTATGTTAGAAAATGTTCTTTAACAAAGCAGGGCTGAACCCCAAAAAATGAAAGTTTGAATCAAAAATTTTTTGTCTTACAAGAATCGTTTCACCTATCCGGGAACACACTGTATATTTATTCAGTAAACTTTGTCACAATCTTGCAATAGTGAAAACAATAGAATAAAAAACACACTATATCTAATAAAATATTCTGAAACCATAGACGTACTTAAAACAATTGGTGGGGTTCGTGGGTATTACAACCTCCCTTTTCTATGTTCATGCTTTGATATTTTAGACCAAAATTACACAAAATGTGTGCCAACGTAAGATACAAATATGTATATATTTTAAACAAATGTCTCTAAAATTACCGGAGCTATTAATAAAGTTCATTTTAAAAGCTTGCATTTTGATACCCTGTATTTTGAAAAGTGGCATAAGAAAAGTCCCATTAGTTCAGCCCAAAGAATATGAGGTTAACGGTATTACAAACTAATTTGTTATACCCTGTATAATTAGAACAAGTAACCTTGGCCATTGAGATTATTTAAAAGTGGAGCAGATGGTTGAAAAAGATATTCACAGACATAGTACATAATCTCTGAAATATAAAATCAGGCACATTTAAATTGTAAAAAAGTAATCAAAATTTAAAATTCGATTGATTCGTGATGTGCAGATAAATGTATTTTTAATCTCGTAAAGTTCCATTACCAAGCAAAAATGTATACATAAAAGCCTTAGCATTGTTTTGCCACTTAAAAGATCATTAAATAAAATAGGTGTTTGAACATCAGTTCGTTTATTTTATTTTTAAAAAAGCATCGTAGGAAAGGATGTTTCAAACATCAAATGTTACATTTGTTGGATTATTTGTTAAAAGATTCTGAAATCCGCAGCGTTCTTTCTGAATGACCTATAGCTAAATATAAGAATCATGGAAACTAGTTTATAATTTCTTTGAATTTATGGAAGGCAAGCAGTTTATTTTTTGTCAAAATAAAAAATATTTAATTTTTCTTATGAGCAATAATATACAGGGTGTGTACTTACGGGTATGAACCTTCGGTCATTTTAAGAAGAAAACTTAATATCAACATATGTCCTAAATCTCTTAATTTTTGAGCTACAGGGTGTTACAGTTTAAAGAAAAAATTTACTTTTTATTATAATTTTCTTATCACTCCAGATATTTTTATGAAATTTTGTACACACCTATTAATCATTAAAGAGCATTGTTTGATGTAAAAAATGTTTTAAAATCTTTGCCAATGACGTCCATACGAGGTTTGAACTAAACATTTTTGAATAAACAAATGCTACGCCACTGCCTTTTCTAAAAACTAAAATTATTTTTAAAATCTCCATTTATTTTACAGCAAATTCGGTCCCTAGACTTACTCTCGTACGACGCACCATTTTCACGTAAAAAAATTAAAACCAAAAAAGTTTTTTCCCCAAGTTCATTGAGACTGCTTTTGATATTTTGTTGCCATTTTGTAGACACCCACCATGCGTGGAAACACAAAAATTAAGAGGTTTAGGACATATGTTTATATTACGTTTTCTTCTTAAAATGACCCAAGGATTCACACCTTAAGTATCGGCATTCAATTAATAAACACCCTGTATACCAATATGAAATTTATCTGAATGGCGTTTGACGTGGTTGCATAGTTGATGTAATTTCGCTCTTGAAGTGGTTTTATTGAACTTCTTCGTTTGCTTCATATTTCTTAGTATTAATTTATCAGATTATTTGTTTTTAAATAGAATGACCCACAGAATAAAGAAGTAATAAGATATTGCTATGAACCATTGTTTCCAAACATTACACTTCCAAATAGTGTACATCATGCGGAGTTGCTTCTAAGTGTCATCCTTAGTTAACGTCGAAAATAAAAGTTAAGTACTACTAAGTTTATTTCGATAAATGAATAGACCCTGAGTTTGGAAACCGATATTATGATAACGTAGAGGAGAAGAAATTTAATTTTACTCTATTGCTAAAATCTCATTTAGTTTTGTTATCCCATTGTTCATTTATTAATGAAAATGTTGAAAAATCATGGTTTTCAGCTTACAAATTTTAATACCTCTCACTTTAACTTGTAATTTTGTTGTTCATTGATAAAAATATTACAAATGTTTACTGAAGATAAGTCAAATTGTTGCCTTTAGTACTGTGGAGTTTATTCTCAAAAACTCTTCTTTTATTTTTAAACAGAAGGCAGTGCTATCTTCGTAAATATTGCATTCTTCAAAAATAGTACTCAAGTAGTAAATAACTGCAAACGAAAATCTGAAAAAATTGTTAAAATACTCGTAATACAGTATATTTATACATGGTTAACTATGACTAAGTACAAAAATTTTAATCCACGTGCTCAGGCAGGTCTAAAAGATAATAAAAATTTATTTCCGAATTCTAGCTCGATGTTTAAAAAATGGGACAAAACAATTTTTTCCTCGAAAAACCGGCGCCTATAACAATCAATCATCGCTCGAGATGACTAGATATATCAATTAATATTTGTCAAGTGTAGAAACGACGAAAATAAACATTTTTATTAATAATAATAATGTCTAAGTAGCAGATAGATAACAGTTAATCCGGTTAGCTGTAGTATTTTGTATTCGCTCTTCGTTCATTCGCTGCACACTGTCAAAACTACAATTTCACAATAATTGTTTTTGATACTGAATATATGTTGAATAATTGTTCATCAAGAAAGAAACGTCGATATAAGTCTTGCTTACTTTTTATACTTGTGTTAAGGCAGTGGGCAGTGGGACAGAGAAATTCACATTTCCATGCTTGCTAGACTTTGGAAATATCTTTTACTTAATTTTATGTTGACTGAAATATCACTTCAGAGAGGCATATCGTGAATCGTTGCAGTTTTTATTTATAGAGACGTAACGTCACGATTGTCAAAGTCCTTGTTTGGCGCATCATCTTTAGTTTTATTTCACACTACAGTCTTCTATAAGATTACGAAAGGCTGACTTAAGGGTCCAAAATTAAATCAGGAAGGATAGGTATGTTCAAAACATACAAATCAAGTAAATATCGGTATGAGGATAAAAAAGTGAAAAATATTAAATGAAGAAATATATTTGAAAAAAATAAGTGATTATATAATCTTACGTGGCTGTGCAAAAATTAGCACAGCTGTATTATGTGTTGAGAAGGGGAGAATTTTTGTATGTAGGTAAGATTACCTAAATCATCTTATGCTTCAAAAGATGGGTTACCGAATTCACTTTATTTTCTGGAACGCCCTGTATATGCTTAAAATTGCATACCACATAAATTTTATTCTTAATTACAATTAATCACAAGGACCACTATTACAAAAGATCTCAAGTACACTCAACTGGTTATTTTGCAACTTTTTCTTTAACCATAAAAATAAGTTAAATTAACTTGGCATATAGTTTCATTTTTAGGTTCTACTACCCTTAACAACAGTATGATTAATCCACTTTATTTTTCTCGTTTAATATTACTTGCCTAAGAATTCCAAATGTAGAAATAATTTTAAAATTGTGCAAATATGGAGAATAATATGGGGTGAAAAAAGGGCGGCTGCTACATAAACCCCATAAAGGTAATTATAGATATTTACTTCAAAGTGTGGCATTTATCTTGGACGTGCATAAAATGTGTATAACTGTAATGTTTAGGAGAAATTTATATTTTTACTTTTCTTTGTTACATCTTTAAAGAATTGTAACACAGGGTTCATTATGGTACCTAGGTAAATTAAAAAAAATAATTTCCACTTTAGTTTCTGTCATATAAGTTTGGCTACATATTTCAGAATCACCCTCTATACTAGGAAAAAACTAATTTATACAAGTGCGTACTCTTGAGCCACCTTACTCTTATGATGATAACGAGCACTTATCTAATTTCCAAAATACCAGCAGCTAAAGGTTTCAGTACAACTCTACATCAAACATATTTTAGAAAATGTTATATTCCAATTTCAGTGCCTGTGTCTCAAAAGAAACATTAGATATTTGTTAATACAATTTTTGATTTTTTTACAGAAAACTTATTAGCGAAGGGGAATGGTTGAAATACAAGACAAATATTAGAAAACCACGAATATACTCAATAAGTACAAAAGTACAATAAGAGAGAAGTATTGGATGAAATAAGAAATTTTGCAAAGTGTGAAAAAGTCTTGCAAAAGAAGACAAGAGTTTAAATTATACATAAAATAATAAAAACATAAAATTACTGTTTAATTGTAAAATAAATAACTAAATATTATTACAATACCTCCAAATTAAACACTATATTATTAACAATATTGTGGTATGCGTATTTTCTGCCGTGTACACTAAAATCAGAATAGAAACATATTCAGAACTCAATACCGCTCCGATATATTCTGTACTGTGTAATTCAAGTAAATGCATTTACCAACAACACCAACATCAGATGTAAATTTTAATCAATAATTTACTTTGCTCAGGGTTATGCTGGAGTGTCCTGCACATAATAAATCAAATTGCACACAACTCAAAGAGCATACGCAACTACTTATAAACATCAAGTTACAATCAAATAAAACATATAAAGTTACAGAAACTGTATATTACACAACAGACATGTTTATATGTACTTTAGCGTAATAGAAATGTTATGTATCCACATACATAAATTAAGCTTGAGAAATATCTGTAATAAATTGAACTACAGTAGAATTAAATACAGGGTTAACTATGACTTAGTACAAATATTTTAAGAGGTGATAGAGAAAATTAAGAATTAACGGAATCCTCATTCAAAATTCCAAACTTATTTATAAAGCTAAAAATTTTTTATTATTATTTTAAATCCTTATTTAACGCCGCTAATGCTTGTTGGTTGCATACTGTACAAGCATGCAACAGTCGCTCATCAGTCAGTATCGCTGTCATGTCATAATTGAATTCCTGTGTTTACGTTGTAATTTTGTGTCCTTTTTCAGCTTTTAGTGCTTTATTTTAATTTTTAAACGTTTTATAGTTATTAAATAAAGACATTTGTGTTGGGTGCAGATATTTTCCCACAAAATAGTTCGCCGGTTTGGTTTTCTAGGTTATGGGACAAAACTGCCGCGGTTACATTAAAACTTCTCTATTATCTATCCTTTCGTTCGATTTTGTTATAATAAATAGGCATCTTATCTATCTAATTGTACCTACGGGAAGTGTGTTTTATCGGTAGTGAGTGGCTGTAATGAGCGAATATGTAGTTCTACCAGTTTATAACGAAATAATGGAAAACGAATGTAAAATACTGGAGCTAAGTGGATTAACTGTTCATGAATCATTTTTATTGTCTTTTAGGCCTCCTGAGCACGTGGTTAAATTTTTGTACTTAGTCATAGTTAACCCTGTATATACAATATCAAACTAACTATGAGACAAACTTTAAAGGGGTTAAAATTTCTTTGAAGGAAAACAAATAACTTATAACAGGATATTTCAAGATATGCAAAATTTGGTATAGTGTATTATTTTCCAACAAGTGAGTCTTATCAACCATTTGAACACAATTTAGCTAATGGCTTAATTACTACGAGGAGTTTCAATGCTCGAATGAAAACTATGAAATAATAATTTTGGAATGATAGTTTCTAACCAAGAAGTTTGGAAAATATACTATTTAATGTGCAAACGGAAAATTGTTACTACTGAACCGCAATATATTCCTCTGATTTTCAATTCCAGCACAGTTATATCAATAACCAGTACATCTTGCCGTATATTTTACTTAAGAAGCTTAAAACTGTTGAAAATAAACTTCAAAAATGTACAATCTATTGCAATATAATAAAATGACACTCTAAACTACTGACGTTCATAATCAAATCTACTTTTAACTTTTACCATTAGCTCTTAATCATTCCACTCACTAATATTGAGCTCTTTGAAAAATACAGTAAATGAAAATACACACATATTTGACCACTTATTTTCGGTTTTACTTGTGTAATGCCGCATTCGCCTTCTTACGACGAGAGAAATATTTAAACATTAATAAATTCAGGGGTTTCCTGCCACTAGAAATATTTCTACTGGGAAGGTCCAGTAGTTCAAAAACTGTTTCATTATTATCGCAATAGATTGTATATAAAAAGATTATCTTATTAAATTTAAATTTATTAAATATCTCCTAATCCCCACACATGTAAGTAGCAATTGTACGGAAATGGAAGTGCGTTTGAAGATATTTTGAAACTTCGCAGAGCCTTTAGGGTCAAATTTGAATTTTACTTTTTTTCTACTTTGGCAAGCCACTCCTTGTTTACCTTAAAGCTAGAATAATAATGACAAAATACAAACTGACAATGAAATCTCAACTTCTGATATATAGACATATTTTTATGGCATTGAAAACTGACATACAGGGTGTCCGGAATATGAGTGCCTTAATTTTTGCCATGATAAGTTATACTAAACAAAACATATTAAATGACTTAACAATTTTTTTCTCTGACCAACGGTAACAGAATTATGACAACAAACATGTCTTGAATATTTTTTGACAACATCGGCGTCGCTCACATACTAAGGATTAGTATATATTTATACATAATAGTTACAAATACAGGGTGAGTCAGTCATAATGTCATTAATTTTAACCACGTATTCGGAAGGCCTAACAAAGACCGAAAATCGAAAAAAACATTTGTCTCGACCTTTAAAAAAATAAACAAATCACCCTATAAAATTCGGTAACACGACGCTCTTGGTACGCTACAAACTTACTAATGGAGCAGCCATACGACAATCGAATGCCGGAGGAAACATCGTTGCCACATCATGTTTACATACATAATATCGTCTTAACACTTCAGCATGTTATTTAAATTTACCACCATTTATTCGCACATTCTGCATTTCCCGTATTTCTTTCCCCCCAGATTTGGAGATCACACCACACATTTGGAGGGGGGATGGAGAGAATACAAGCACAAGTCGTAATCTGTGAAGCACAAGCAATAGTTTGTTTATTTCGGTCTCGTGTATTGGTTGTAAATGCTAATACGCGGAAATAGTACTTTTATACGGAGAATGAGAGAATGTTTACGAAATGCATGCCGCAGCTGTGGAAATATCAGATACGTTTTCCTAAGAGTGTACAAGTGCTTCAACGCCTTCGCGATACGGGTTCTGTGAAACTGCGTCTACTATTTCTATAAGAACCATTTCAAGACGATTGGAGATATCCCAAAGCAAAATCTGCAGAATATTACGTGAAAACTCACTGAACCCGTATCATTTTCTTAAAGTTAATTCTTTGGAACCTGCTGATTTCCCCAGCTGTCCTGAATTTTGCAATTGGCTGATCCTAATTTTATTAATAAAGTGCTATTATGGATGAGTGCAACTTTACTCGAATTGGCATTTTAAACAGGTTAGTACCATACTACTTAAAAAACAATAAATTTCTAGGCTAGTGTACGTAACTACAAACTAAATAATTAATTGTACTTACCGAGTAATACTAAAAACTCATATTCAACTCAACTGTAAAACGTAGTGAAAACGTAATATCAAAATTATTAAACTATAATAACCTAACATTCGAAAATATTTATTTATTATTTAAATTTGCTTTTTTTTAATTATTAATATTTAAGAAAAAATCATTCATGTATCTAGGTAAAAAAAGTTAGCTTTACTCCTTGTCGTTAAATAACAGTACAAAAACTAGTAGGTAGGTCAAGATTCGATAACTTTTATGAGCATCAGATCAGAGGCGTGCCATTTCGGTTTTGGAAAATTTTTTTTTGCCGACAACACGAAGGTTTTTTATTACTTATTGTTTAAACACGAGAGACTTTTCATCTTCTTTAATAATTTACCCATTGGGTATATGTTTTTATGTAATGTACCTAAATGGTTTATTACTCGGTTTATTATTAGATACGTTGGAGTATTATAATTTCAATGTGAAATATTTTTTAAACTGTGACCAAGCTAATTTCTTTGTAGTCATAACAGCCACATTTGGTCGGACAGTAATCCACACGCTAGTCGTCGGTTTAGCTTTCAGAGGCGATTTGTTGTCAACGCATAGGCAGGAGTGTACGAGGACCGTATATTCTACCGAAAAACCTGAATGGACCGCGTTACTTGCAATTTTGAATAGAATTATATGATTATTATTATTTGATTTCATTGGATATTAACATTTTAAATTATTATTGGCTGAACTGAGCAAGAAAAAAATAGTCAGTACTAGGAAAATATTTAAATTTGGCAACACGTAGCATCAGGTCGACATCGAGTTGAACTGTGAGCTGTAAACGACCAAGGCTGTGAGCGGTCAGTGACAGTCTGAAAAGCGGGTTTACATAATGATTTGAAAATATTTATTTTCGACGTTAATATGCATTTAGATTTTTTTTTAATCGCGTATTCGTATTATACTCATTATTCCCTATCTCCTCTTAAAATTAATGACATTATGACTGACTCACCCTATAGATACATCTAAACATAGGTACTTACTACGAATTGTTAATGGTTTTCTTAGAGCTCTTTTCACAACACAGAATAACAGTTACGAGTGTTTAAAATGACTTATGTTCCTGCCAGAAGCGTTTACCGTACAGACGTCTTGTAGCCAGAGAGTTTTGCCTAGATTCGCCTTAAATTAACATGTCATGCAGCTGGTTATGGTTACCTACTATAAATTGTTCCAATTTTGTTTATGTACACTCATAAACATCAAAGAAAAACTAGCTTAAGTCCTTAAAATTACGGTACTCATATTCTTGACACTGTAGAATCATGTATAATAGTAAAATTTATAATTCCTCTTTTCAAATCAATAATTACCAAATTCAATTTTCCTATCAGTCCACTTTACCTAACACGTGATATATAATATTCGGACCCCTTAAATGAGGGTTATGGTCATTACACTGGCTTGTGAGGCATATAACTGAAAATGCGTGGGTCGCAAGAGGTATTACGAAGTTTCCGACAGAAGCGATTGGCGTGAATTGTTCAAAGCATACAAAAAAGGGTGTATTGTATAGGGATGCAAGCGTCAATGGCCATGTTGAATTAATCCGGAGCTTAATAGGTATCTAATACTACCTACCTCTACATTAGTTCTTCTAAGACCTCAAACTAATAATTTTAGTAACTGATGTGTACAAAGAGAAAGACGACGAAAACTTTTATTAATTCAATATACCTATAATAAAATAATTACCAACTAACTGCAATTGTCAAATTAAAACTGACAGGTATGACCTAGCTTAGAACAAAGCTCAGATATTCTTTCTAATACAGATTAAAAAAAATCTCAACAAAATTAGCATATGAAAATTGTTTTTTGTAATATTTTTCGGATATGTTTGACAGAGCTAACATTATCAACATTATTTTTCAGAACAGAACGTTCTATATTTCATAGTATAAAATAGATAACCCTTCTAAAGACATCACCTGCCAAAATATAATGTAATAATGATTAAACATGTCACAGACCACAGTATACTAAGCAATCAGTAGGGAAACTCAGCTTTCCCGCGTCTTCCAAAAGCCACCATCTTGTTGGCGACTGACAGTTATTACTATAAATTTCTGTGTGTCAGTTAGGTTTTTTGAATTTTTGACTGGATTACAACAGTTAATTAAGAATTAATGCAAAAGTATTAAAACTACGAAACAACTTTGGTTATGTTTACGCCAAATTATTAGCTATTTTTTCGTATGTTCTGTGAGATCCGCCATATTCTTGGCGACTTTTTCTAGAGTGGGGGTATTTAAAAACTGCCAGACGTATTTCATTCATAAATTGTCTAAGATTCCGTACTGATTGCTTAGTATACTGTGTCACAGACAAAATAGAATAGCTAAACTTTGGTGACAAGTGTTGTACCCTGATGTGTCCATAACATCACTAAATGCGTTAACCTTTTGTAGCCTGGGAACGCCAATTGTAATATTTATATCTTAGATCTGATTTATAATTTACTATTTTTAATATTAGTGTGCAGCAACTGAATTAAAGTTGTAACTTTTGTACTACAGATGGCTTTACTTGTATAGTCTCATCATTTGAAACGACATAGTGGAAATAAGGTAAGGTAAGGTGTAATACAAATGGAGTATTAGATACTATTTGTTATGTTTTGGCTGAAATTATGTGTAAAAAGTTTCTGTAATATGATTTCAAATGGCGTCACTGGGCTAAAGTGATAAAAAACCGATTACGCCATTTGGCGTCAGAGTTAAGTAATGTTCCAATTTTTTGCCTAATTTTTATCTTGTTCAATTATAGGCACATGTTGGCTTGACTGAGGATGAAGCTAAACATGTATTGCTGTTATTAGAAGACCAGTTTGATTTCAAATAGACTAGAGTAGAATAACACTTATTTCCTTAAAGACAAAAATACAATTTTGTATAGACAAATACAAACTTTGATATAAAAAATTCGTCAAGAGTGTAAAAACATTTATGAAGTAAATAACTTTTTAAAGCAACCTTAAAAACTGTCACATTTTTAGCATTTTGAATATGCACACCTAAATGATTATAAATTTTAAGACCCAGGCAAGTAGACGAGTTCAGTGAAACTTTATACAGTATGCGCCAAAAGTATGGAATAAATTCAATAAAAACGAAACAATTATTTTTTGGGAAAAATCCTCGAACAGGTCGATTTTTAATTTAAAAAATACATATTTTAGCGTAAAATGCAATTTTCAAATGTCATTTGTTTTCGAGTAATAACGTCATCGATTTTTTTTTAAATGGCAACACCATATTTTTTTCCTTGATTCTGAAAGATCGTTCAATCCTCTATCAGACAGTAGTAAAATTTTGCCCTCTTACATAGGAAAGTTTTCGAGTAAATGACGATTGAATGTTAGAAAACGTAAATTTTATCCATAAAAAAGTAACAATTCTGAGGTATGTAAAATAAAATATAATTGATTAAATTTTATACTTAAATTAAATGTTCGAATTGCCATCCACCAACTTCTTGACAATGCGCAAGTCTGTGAAGAAATTCTTCTTGCACATTATGAATGATTTCTGGGGTAACTCTGCGTATTTCGTCCCGAATGCGATTTTGAAGTTCTTCTAAATTACGTGGTTTATTAATGTACACTTTTGACTTCAAGTATCCCCATAAAAATAGTCAAGAGGTGTAAGATCTGGCGATCTTGCAGGCCATTCTATCGGTCCGCGTCTGCCGATCCACCTCCCAGGAAAACAGTTGTCCAAAAAATCTCGTACAGGGCGCGCATAGTGTGGAGGTGCACCGTCTTGCTGAAACCATATGGTATCGTCAGGAATGTCAGGGTCATTATCGTTAGGAAAAATTACTGCAAGGGCTGGAACAAGGTCATTTTCTAGAAATATCTTTGCCCTGTAAGGGTTCCTTCAACGAAAAAAGGGCCTACTATTCTGTCGTCAACTATTCCAGCCCACACATTTAATTTCTGAGGGTGTTGGGTATGTGTATGTGAAAAAAGTATTTGCCGGTGTAAATTTCTATTTCCTTGACATAAATCCATTAGAATTTCGCAAAAGTGTAAGCGGCGATCGGGATCATCTTCATTGAGTTCCTGCACAAGTTGAATTTTGTAGGGATGATATTTTTCCTTCCTCAAGATACGTAGCACTGTGCTCTGACTAGTGTCATTGTTTAATGCAACCAATCGTGAAGAATTATGAGGATTATCCACCATACTTATCAAAATGTTCTGTTTCTGATTTTCATTAATGCTTGGACGTCCAGGTTTTGGAATATTTACAACATTGCCAGTTTCTCTAAATTTAGACTCTACCTTACTGACTGTTGATTGGCTGATAGGGCGATCTGGATATTTTTTAAATAAATCGCAAACTTCCTGCTGAGTTCTAGTCATATTCCCGCATCCGATAAGAATTAAAATTTCAATTCTTTGAGTAACAGTTAAATGTGCCATAATACTTTAAATTGAATAATAATTTCTATGTCGCTTACAATACTTATTAGAAAGTCGGTGTGACAATGACACTTTGCAAAGATTTTCACCTACGTGATCCATAAAAGAACTATGGAATTCGAAAAACTAAACTTGATAACGTTTTGCTTTATTTTAATTGATTTACGTTTTCTAACATTCAATCGTCATTTACTCGAAAACTTTCCTATGTAAGAGGGCAAAATTTTAGTACTGTCTGATAGAGAATTAAACGATCTTTCAGAATCAAAGAAAAAGTATGGTGTTGCCATTTAAAAAAATCGATGACGTCATTACTCGAAAACAAATGACATTTGAAAATCGCATTTTACGCTAAAATATGTATTTTTTAAATTAAAACTCGACCTGTTCGAGGATTTTTCCCAAAAAATAATTGTTTCGTTTTTATTGAATTTATTCCATACTTTTGGCGCATACTGTATATAATTATAATTGTTAGCTGAACATGCATAATAAAATATATAGTATATATGTTTTATAAATTAATAAAAGAACTTATACAAAATACAATAGAGTCATTGGGACACTAATATAACTAATATAATACAGAATTTAGTGTATTTATTCATCCATAACTATTCCTAAAAACTTTATTGATGTATTTTTAGTCAAACTGTATTATCCGATTGTTATATTTAAAGAATTGCATATTCTCTGGTGATTATGAAATCTTATATAATGAGTTTTTTCTGCATTACAGTATTGTTTGTAAAAAGCATACCAGTTATTTAAAATGTCTAGCACCTTATTACATTTAACTTCTATAGTTTTTAAGGAAAGATTTAAGAAGTTTCACATTAAATAGTTACAGCCGCAGTTTCTTTATAAAATATTTACCTACTTCTATTATAGTATTCTTCTAAATATTATCTAAATAAAACAAATAATATACGAGTAATATGTATTTAATAATATTCATTCAATATCAACAAATGTCTATTGATTCCAATAGTCATAACATTTTTTTGTAAAAATTATTATTTTATGAAAATAATCTTTGCCATTTATATTTTGAAGTTCCTCAGCTACAGAAAAAAATTTTTTTTTTGAAAAACCGGAAAGTGTTAATGTTGATTAGATTTCTTTTTCTGACGGTATGAAATACCGGAAAGTCAATTTTAATAGGTAGTTAATACAAAATGATCTTGCTCGATCCTTAAACTAGTCTTTAATTATTATCTTTATTTAAAACCTATGTTTCTATAGTGCCACTTTCGTTATTAAGAAAAATATTTTATGCCGCATCCACACTCTCGGCGAGACAGTCCGACACCGGTCGAGCACGAGAGTGTGGATGGAGCCCTCGTCAAGTATCGCGCTCGCTATAACCCTCTCGCCTGCTCTCGTCGAGATATCTCGCCGAGAGTGTGGATACAATATTATATGTTAGGAATAGTCTTTAACTCTTTAAATTGTTTTTTTTTTATTGTGGCAAAACAATTAAATTAAGAAATACTCCATATAATACTTAATCGATGGAAAATAAAATACTCATAAAATAGAAGACATTCCCGGCAAGAATTCAGACGTAAGTTATGGCTGACGTTAGGCAATTGTTTTATTGTCAACGTAATTTTCGATATTTGGTCGGGTTAAAAACAATTATATTTTGCAATTTAGTGCAATATATAATGAAAACTTTTAGTGTAGTATATAGTTTTTTTGCTCTCAGTTGCAGTTTCTTAAATATTTGGATGAAATTATAATAAATTATTCATTTGTTCCTATGACGTAGGTTGTCTGAATTCTTGCCGCGAGTATATTTATGAAAATGATCCGCTCTAGGGAAGCCTCCGCAATTGGAAGTCTTCGCCACATTCAAATAAATTTTATAGCCCCGCTGGGAAGCAACTGTCGATGATAAGTGAATGATGGCGTAGCAACATGATAGTCTTCCTCCACACGACGAAAAATGGCATTTTATCAAACTGTTAACTATAACTTGAAAATAAAAAAAATATATATCTGTACAGGATGATTAGGAAAGACCCTTCAATATTTGGATAAGGAGGTATCTAGAAACATAAAAGGGACCAAAAAAATCCGAACATGTATACAGGGTGTTTCTAAAGACCGAACCAATATTACTAGGGCAGGTAGAACATTGAAAAATAAGTGGGGTTTGCTTAATAAATATATGGGATTTGGATCGGTCAGTGGTCGCGCGGTTTAAGGCGTCAATACTTGAATCGAGGTGACTGGATCGCTGTGGGTTCGACCCCGCAGCCGGTAGACCGTATATAAGCTATATTCGTGGAGAGATTGGCACCCTCTCTGCGGGTATGGTAGGGTGGAAGAATGTTGGCTTGGGTCAATGTGAGAGATTGATACCGGTTGACATTTGACTACCCCCCTAATTAATGAGGTTTTCCAGGTTTTCCTCATTCCTGCACTGAATGGTGGTTAGGGCCTACCAACGTAAGTCGTTCCTGGGCGCAAATGTGGCCTGCTTAATAATAATATGCCGCCCCCTCTCCCGCACAAGTCTTCGACTTCTGGGCTAATCCTCGTGATTAGAATGGGGTAGAGATATTATTATTATTATTATTATTATTATTATGTCCTAGAGCCACTCATTTATGAGATATAGGGCGCGTAAAATAATTTTAAAAAATTAAATTTTGAATGTAATTTTTTAATGACCAACAGATTTGATTCAAATTTGACATAGGCACGTATTTGGTGGTACCGCTGGTTTAATTAGTTTTTTTTTATACAAAGTAGAGGGCGTTAGTTGCTGGAATTTTTGCTGCAATTATAATTTCAATGTTTTAAATTTGGATTTTGTATGTTCTAAGCCTGCATAACGCTTTATTTAAAGGCATGTAAGTAAAGTAAATAATAAAAAATAAATATTAATATTTACATTAAAGCAAATTTGCAAACGAACACTTTTCCTGGGTCCAACTTTTTCGTCTGAGAGCCATCGTTCCTAGTGATATTACAAGCACTGCATAGATACCTTACGGGACAAACATTTTAATACAGAAGTCGTTTTTAGATATACAGCGAATTAAAGTAAACTGAACATTTCATACGTACAAAATGATTTTGATCTTATAAGGTATTTATTATATACCATTTTTATCGTATATTGTTATTAAACCACTCACAGATGGATACGAGTACATTTCGTCTTACGATAAATTGTACTACAAGCTGAAAAAACTAGCTGCACAGAAAGGTCTTATTCTGTTTTGAACAAAAACTATTTTAGTTCAAACCAACCAATTTTTGCTTTCGGTGGTACAATCCATCATGCAACAAATTATGTCGTCTACGGATCGTTTTAAGAGTATTGCACAGTCGTTCCATTAAATTCCAGAAACTAAATTTGATGTTAACTCTGCGGGCTAATGACACCACCAGCATTGAATTCCACCCGAAAACTGTAACGGTTAAATTTTATTTCGGCATAATTAATGAAACTTGGGAACGCCCAATATATCAAATTCATTTAAATATGGTTCTAGATCTAAACCTGTGCCCAAACCATAGGCAACTTTACTTTCATTTCCTTAGTAAATATAAAATTAAACGCGTCGATTCATTAAAGGCCCGCAAAAGCATGTTTTTGTCAGGATTAAGATAGTGGGACGGTTTTTCGAGAATTATAATTTCCAAGCCGCGATCGTTAGTGTGTCTGGTATAGCAAAATTTTCCGATTTTTTAAATAACAATTGTGTTACCTCAAAAGAGGATTTTGAGTTTAAATTTTGTGGAGATTTGTATTCTTTTGGGTGCATTTTGGTGGTACGCATCCTTTACTTTGGTGGAATACAATTTCAGCACTAGCTGGATATTAGTGCACTTAGCAATTGTAACATCAGGCTGGAACATGTTTCATTCCCTATAATTCTCCCTGAAATATTGAAAAGAAAGCCAACCACCATCCTTGTAAGTAAAGGCCTCCTTTTTTTAATTTTCACTTATGTCATCCTTTATAGGGCTTTTTACCACAGGTTTTGTTGAACCCATACAATATACAGTGTGCTTCGGTGCATATGTATCTCCATCTGGTAGAGTCACATTCACTGCTAGGTAGGTCTACGACTCTACATTGGATGCTATCCAGCACAGCCTTCTTGACCTAACAAGCCACGAAATAAGAGGATGCGGCAACATAGCAGTAGGCTGGGTTTCGTAGACCAGGCAGACTCTTGTCGACGTTGTAGTGTTTGTGTATAGTTGTGCATTTTTAATTAAAAACAAACTGTTTTATTGTGTTATAATAAGTTATCGGTCGTTTTAAATCAACTGCTTAAAGTTAAAGTCGTGTTGGTATAATTTACGGTTCGAGACAAAAAGTTTACTTGGTGGATAATATTTTGCATCGTTCAACTGTTGCAGCTATGAGAGATTTTATTATACTGACACTGCTGATTTTCTGGAAATAATAAAAATTGGTGGGACATTGTTCATAACACAAATGTTTTCATCGGCGACTTAAAACGAAATTAATATTTAAAACCCATTTACTTCATGAATGATTCACGATTAAACTTTTGGAAAAAATTCATTATATGGCTTGACAAATGGAATGAACTGGATTTCAACGGGCATTTAACTAAATAAACATTTTCGACTCTTAGAGAAAGTCGGTATTAATGGATTTGGTCACTTACTGCTTTGAAAAATTCTCCATTTCTTATATAGAAATATTTATATAATTGCCTAATTGGCTATATATGGTGAAATTGATTAGTTGGTGATTATTGCGTGAATATATGTTTTTATTAAAATAATTTACTTAATAAGCAAATGCCTGTGCATATACTGTACACCTACCGTGATCACGAACGGTTCGAAATTTCACAATTACTAAGGTTTGTTATTTTCTCTTAATACGTTAATGTTTATTTGATATGATAAAACATATTAGTGGCAAATAAATGTTGTAATTTCACTTTTTCTCTCAATTTATCATTATTATTTTATCTTTATGCTACTAGTTCGTAATTAGGCTGTATTAATACTAGTTAGAATTGGACTTAACCTTTAGTAGGTAGCCGAAGGTTAAGTAGCCTTAAACCCTAGGGCAAGATGGTTACTGGGGCCCATACAAAATAAAAACGGTCTTCTCTAAATTTATAAGTTGTGTATGTTGACTTGCAAGACCCAAAAAAGATGTATAAATAAACATTGTTCTGATACTTTCTACAGAGGTATAATTATAATAAGAAAAACACCATTAGAATATATGCATATTATGAAGAAAATTGTATAGATACAAGATAGTTGTTCCATCTGATAATATGCTCCATCACTCTCATTTTGGAACTGAATATTGTTACACGTGTATTATTTTTATAATAATAATAACGTTTGTTAAATTTAAAAAATATTTTTACATATAGTCACGTTTTCATATACTTATTTTCATTAATAATTCAGGCATATGTACTACAAAATTGCTATATATTGACAGGGTGAGTCAGAAAGAATGGACAACACTAAGCTGGAGATACTATAGTGCAAACAGTGTTAACGACATCGTGGAAAAGTGTTCCAAAATGACAGGGGTTGGAAGATACTGTAAATCACCCAAAATCATGTACAGGGAGGTCAAAAGTCGTTATAGATGATTTCTTCAAAAATGTCATTCGCGGAAAAGTACACTCATTTTATTTTAAAAAGAAATACCAACGCTAAACAAAATTTTAAGTGAACTTTCAGAGGACAACGATTTGCCAAAAATCAGTAGAAGCAAATTATGGGCCGCCTTACGAGAGTTGAATTTTGCTGGGAAAAGCAGAACAGGAAGTCAGTTCTTATCGATAAATATGAAATTATTTGTTGGCGAAGATTCTACTTAAGATCAATTAGAAAATTCCGTGACGAAGGGAGGAATATTTATTATCTAGACGAAACTTGGGTCAACGAGGGATATACTGTAACAAAAGTATGGCAAGATAAAAATGTAAAAAGTTTTCGACAAGCATTTTTGCTTTCAACAGGATTCAAGGCACCTTCAGGTAAAGGGCAAAGATTAATAGTGACACATATAGGTAGTGCCAGTGGTTTTGTAGATGGCGGTTTACTTTTATTTGAATCTAAAAATACAGGTGACTATCACGAAGACATGAACGCAGATGTTTTCGAAGAGTATTTTACACACATGGTCCGGGGTTGGTAATTGTTATGGATAATGCCAGTTACCATTCACGGCAGACCAAGCGGACGCCTAAGACTGCTTGGAGGAAAGCCGATATAATTCAATGGTTATCCGGAAAAAACATTTCCTTTGAGACAAATGTGGTGATAAAGGAACTTTTGACACTAGCCAATCTTAATAAAGATCAGAAAAAATATGTTATCAATGAAATGCCAACAAATCGCCAAATAACGGTAATACAGTTACCCTCTTATCACTGTGAACTTAACCCAATCGAATTAGTCTGGGCGCAGGTAAAAGGAGATGTAGCGCGAAATAATACGACGTTTAAATTAAGTGACGTAAAAATTTTGTTAAAAAATTCCTTGGAACGAGTAACTGCAGATAACTGGCAAAGATGTATAAATCATGTACAAAGAGAAGAGGAGAAAATGTGGGAACTCGATAACTTAATTGACGTTGCTGTGGAACCTATCGTTATACCTACTTTTTATTTTCTTTATTGTACATTTATACAACACTACATTTACTCACCATAATTTGAGATTTCAAAATACATATATTTTTGTGTGGAATAAGTCTATTCATTGAAATTAAATAAATATTTTGATAATAATTTGAATAAGTTTATTTGAATTACTAAAAACCCGCTTAACCCGGTTATGATGTTTAAAGTAGCCTTATGTTTTGAAATGCGGTTTTTTATATTGTTTACTTTAAGAGAAATGCACCGAGAAATTGAAGCGGCATAGACAAAGATGGATTGTCGGGGATTAAAGTTTAGCTACCTGCTAGAATTTAGTCCGGTCCGGTCACACAAAATTTTTTAAAAGTACACCTCATCTATACCGATAATATATAATATAAAAATATTGAATATAAGCACCAGTACTACATTTATTTACGATTTGCATACATAATAAGCTTTTATTACTCTCCTTCATTTCTAAACAGACTATAGACGCCAAAATATTGTGTTTGATCTCGTCATACCTTATACCAAAGTTTATAGAATTAATTTTTTAAGCTTTGTTTATACGAATGTCGCTGGTTTAAGAAATACAGGGTGCTCAAGGTTTAAATTTTATTCCGAAATTTCTCAATAACTGAGATAGTTTTGATAGCATGATTCTGAAAATTTGTAGTGTTGGGTTTTTTGGTGCATTGAAGCTCATTTTCACTTTCATTATTTAGGTTAATCAAAACATATTTTGTATCTGTTAAGCTATACTTAAAGTTAAAAATCTAAAACAACGTTCAATTCTACATTAAAAATGTACTCATGTTTAGGTCGCCTAACTTTATGGGTTCCTCAGTTATTTGCAATGTATTTTGTGATTTTCTTTCAGACGTTGATATTGCTATTTATTTTAATAGGCTTATGTCAAATTTTCATGTCAATAAATATTAGCGTATTTTGCAAGTCTAGTGTCTCCAGTTTAGTGTTGATCCATTCTTTCTAACTCACCCTGTATATATTTTTTCGGAAAACAGTTGAAACAAAATAAGTTACTTTCATATGTTTCAAATGTATTTTGGCGATAAATTAGACCCGCCTTGGATTATTTAAATTCATTATACTTTCATCATGAAACTGCCCAACGCATTCTGCAGATAACGTTATAAAACTGATTAAATAATACATTTACCAATCTGTGAATTATATGGAGAGGTCTCTACAAAACCCCGACTTAGCAATTTTAGATTTCTATTGGTTGGGTACATTAAAATAAATCGTATACAGAAGGGTTTTACACAATAATCTTCCTCTTCAGGGATTATATTATTGAGGTTATTCGGCCAGCATGTCAGGGGATTAGAAGCAGTTTTCATGAACTAATTAGTTGCCTTATAAAATGTGTGGATTACAGCGGTATAATTTATTTTTGATTTTTATTTTTTTGACAGTAATTACTGAACTGCAATTACTAGCCTTTATTAAATTTGCTTTTACCATTAACAATGTATTTTGTACAGGGTTAACTATGACCAAGTACAAAAATTTTAACCAAGTGCTCAGGGAAGCCTAAAAGACAATAAAAAAATTATTCCAGAATTTTAACTCGATATTTAAAGCATGGGGCAAAACCCTCTTAAGCATCGACTGAGATGGCCTAGATAAAGCATAAAGCTTACATTTATAAACAATGTCAACTACCATGCGGTCGGTATTTTGCAGCGTTTCTAAATGCAGGACAAAAATTAACATTCTTATTAGTAATAACATCTGATAGATAGGTAACAGTTAATTCAGTTAGCTCCAGTATTTTGCATTCATTTTTCATTATTTCGTTACAAACTGGCAAAACTACATGTTCACCCATTACAACCACTTAATACCGATAAACCAGCCTTGCCGTAGGTACAGTTAGATAAAATGCCTATTTATTATAAGAAAATCGAACGAAAGGAATAGGTAGGTAACAATAGATAATAGAATACTTTGCCCGCGGCAGTTTTGTCCCATAACCTAAAAAAATAAACCGGCAAACTATATTGTGGGAAAATATCTGTACCCGACACAAACGACTTTATTTAATAACTATAAAACGTTTAAAATTAAAATAAGGCACTGACAACTGAAGAAGATGTAAGCCCTCCTTAGTTGTTATTTAAAATAATTACAAAACCCAGCAGCTCTAAATCGGAGATCAGGGTTGAGCTCGTTTTCCTTTATAGACATCTAAACCGACAAAAACAAAAAAAATATAATAATTGACACATGCAAAAAATAAAAGAACCTCACTGTTTAAATCACTTAAATCTATTTAATTATAATTAAATTACATGTAGGCGAACAGTAATGAGTAGTAAACCACAAATAAATAAACGACAAACAATAATAATGTAGCACTTCCTTAATAAATAAATATAGTTTTGGTAAGTATAAATCGAAAAATATGATAGTTTAATTATGGATGTGTTCCTGTATATAGAAAGCTTTCTACTTTTTCTTAAGTTTAATACAAAAATTATTTTAGTTAGGTAAGTTAATAAAAAATATTTTCCGGTAGGTTATCAAAAGTTGTTCAAAACGGTAAATTATGGAGACGTGCAAAATTTTAAAAAGATCGGCCTACTTTGATAAAATCTTTGTGCTTTGTTGAACAATGGTTTCAAAATCAAACCTCGCCGATTTTCTTAAAATTTTGCACGTCCTCATAATTTACCGTTCTGAACAACTTTTTCAAGTAACATTTTGCTGTATTTTCAGTAGAAAAGGCACTTTACCTGAAACGATAACAGTTTTCAATAGCTGCGCTATTGCTAAAGTTGAAGGAATAAAGTGTTGAAATTATACATTTTTGAATTCAGCAAGTTAAGCTCTACAAGAATCCGATGAAAAAATATAGGGGTTCTATTTAAAACAATATCCGATGACGTCATCACGCGAAAACGAATAAACGTCGGAAATGCGTTGGTATAGAAAAAAGAGTCTTTTTAAAAAGCAAAATTGACCGGTCCGAGGCAATTTCATGAAACTTCGTTGTTTTAGAAATCTTGAAGATAGTCTGGTGTAAATAACAATTTACAAATAAAAATTTGACTCTCATACCCATAACACGGAATAGGTGAGCTGGGAACTTCGAGCGATCGATGGGCAGTGCAAGATCTGGAGAGTCTGTTTTTACATATATACAAATGCTCATAATTGGCAAGAAGGATCTGATAGGATTTTGAGCTTTGCAAATTTTGAATGTCCAGATGATACAGAAACGTTCTGCGTTAGCCGTTTTGGCGGACATTTTCATCGAACTTTTTCTCCCTTCCTGATCACCGTGAACAGAACAAATGCAAATAGCTGAATAAAAATAAAAAAGAGATGTAAGAAAAAATTTGATGCGGCATTTAAAAATTGGCAAAGATCTAAATATATAAGAGTAACAGTTAAATGAAAAAAAAAACATAAACTTGCAAGTGATGATGATGTTGATGAATTTAATATATACAATGATAATGAAACTGATGGTGCAGTAAAAACCGAAATAGATAAAACACGTGTTCTTTGAAAAAACGTATATGAAAAGATGAAGAGTGGCATCCTTGCATTTCCTCTGAGTGCTGGATTCATAAGTTATGCATAGGCTATGACAGTCTTGAAGACTTATTGGTGAATTCTGTCAAGAAACATTGATTATACGCCATATTTGTTATTATTTTTCTGCAGAATATAGAAAACATAATTTTTGTTACTTACTTTTTACATGTACGGTAATACCCACGACAGAGGGTAATACCATAAATAAAGTAATCTTTAAAATATTTTGCAATTATTTGTGGTGTATTAGCAGAGTTCAGGTAGAGCAAGCGACACGGAAGGTTCAGTGCGGCAGCAGTGAAGTGACTGTAATTAAAGCGGATTAGTGCTTACCGACGAAGTGGCGGCCCCACACCAGGTAGATTAAGGTAAGCGATTTACCCCTTTCTATTTAACAAATTGTATTTTTAAATACTAACAATTCATTCACATACAAATTTACACAATTACACTGACATACGTTTAAACACAATACACATAGACGCCAACTCCCCCGACAGGGGGAAAACACACGGACCAAAAATAACTTTTTTCCAAATTTTTACAAACAAGCTCTACCCCAAAATTCCCAATTTAAACAAGCCATGTCTCAGTCAGATTACGAGGACATGGAAGAAGATCCCCAAAGCGAGAGGGCCTCCTCAAGGGCCTCTCCAAGTTCTCAAGCGTCCTCAACGCGAGAACTAACGAACGCTGAACTGTACGATCAGTTGCAGCAATATAAACATGCCAACAAAGAACAAAATCGTCAAATTGACGAACTTTTAAAACAAAATCAAAATTCCACCCTCGAAATACAAATGCTTACAGCAGAAATCTCGACCATAAAAAGTACCAATCAGGCCCTAAACGAAAACGTAGAAAAACTACGAGAGCAAAATTCCCTTTTGCAAGACAAAATTCAGTCATTATCAAATCAAAACAACGAACTGAACAAATCCATTAAAGCCATTTCCAAACAAAACACCGAACACAATCTACACCTAAATTCAATTTCAGAACAAAATATAGAGCTAAAAACTTTATTACAATCAATGACACAACAACACAAACAAAAACAAAATACACACACAACCAACGACACACACAAAAAACAAAACACACCCACACAAAACACTGACACTAATACACAAAAAACACAAATCTCACACACACTATCACACCCTTGGACACTAACACACATACACAAAAACGCAAAAAACACACACAACCCGACAACTCCAGCGAAGACGACGAAACCCCCGTCCCCAAAAAACCCGACACAACCCCCAAACCTCTCCTACCCACCCCCCAACCCTCCACCAGTACACAAAAAATACCCAACACACAAACACACACCACAAACACAGAAAAAATCCCACCAGTAATCCTGCGCAAGCAGGAGCGCTGGCTACAAGTGCAAAAAATTATTTCAGACAACAAAATTTATTTTACCAAAGCCAAGCTAATAAAAGATGGAGTTGCCATCTTTCCAAATTCAATTTCGCACCACAGGAAATTGACGAAAACTTTGGCCGATCGTGGTGAGGTACCACACCTTCACCCTAAGTGAAGATAAAACACTTAGGGTGGTGATACGAGGAATACGCGCAGGTATTCCACCAAGTGAGATTCAACTCGACCTCGAAAGACAAGGCTTTCCGAACGCAGTTGTGCACTGCATGACAGGCCGTCAGAGCAAGCGCGAAATGCCCCTGGTCCAAGCTCAGGTTCCTTTGGACCAGGACAAAATTTTAGACTTGAAGCACTGCTGCCAAGTACTTGTTAGGTAGAACCACAGAATAAGCCGGTTTCTGCCACGCAGTGCCACTGATGCCAAAGGTTTGGCCACGGCCAATCCAGCTGCACGGCGGCGCCTAAGTGCGTGAAATGCGGCGAAAACCATGCGACATTTGAGTGCAAAAAATCACGTGATACGCCTGCCAAGTGCGCCAACTGCGCAGGGCCTCACCCTGCAAGCTACAAAGGGTGCCCTCAGTACCCTAAAAGTAGCAAACCGACCACACAAAACACGAACACACCAAACACACAAAATACACAAAAAGCACAAACCACCCCCACCCAAGCCCCTACCCCGCTCACCGAACCCCCGACTGACCTACGCAAACCCGACGAAAAAGACAAACCAACCAAAACCAACAAAACCCCAAACAAACACCCAGAAACCCCACTCACCCCATCCCAAAATCCTCTCAACCGGGGCAGCGGCCCTGTTAGACGCAACAGCGCGTCTGCAGGACTTCTGCAACCAGATGACAGCCTTTATGCCAAACATGCAAAAACTGTTTGCTTAAATGGCTGTACATCATCCTACCCCAACTCCCATCCCGTTCCCCTCGCTGAGAATTTCTTCCTGGAACCTTAACGGGTTGCGGGGTAGAAAGTTGGAACTGGTGGACATCCTTAATCGTCTAGAAATAGACGTGATGGCCATCCAGGAAACCAAACTCGACGAGATATCCCGAATATCCATTCCCGACTATGACATATACAGACGTGACAGAGACCATAACGGGGGTGGTGTTGCACTCGCGATCAAGAAGTGCATCGACCACTATCCACTGCAACAGATCCAAACTCAAAACATCGAGGCCGTGGCGATAATGGTGAGATCGCTGCGGCATGGTGATGTTGCGGTGGTGTCCTGTTATAACAAACCTAGACAACCTATCCTAGACGAAGACCTCGACCTTATCCTATCCTGGCCACAAACCATTGCTTTAGGAGACTTCAACGCGAAGTCTCCCGTATGGCACAGCAGAACCACGACCGCAGGAGGTCGTGTTCTGCTGAACCTCCTTGACCTAAACCCCAACATCCAAATCCTAGGCCCTACAGAACCTACCTTCTACGGACCCATAGCCCTACCCGATGTCCTAGACATAGCTATCCTCAAATCCGTGCCGCTAAGAGCACAGATTTCTGCCATAGACGAAGGGTCTTCTGATCATAATCCGATTTTATTGGATTTTGGACAGAGACAAAGAAATCTAGGCACCTTCACTAGGAGGTTCACTGACTGGGAGCGGTTCCGAGCAGAAATGCAAAGGAACACAGCGCTACCAGTTATTGAAACCACCAAGACCTGGAGGCGGCCGTCTTATCCCTTGTCACCGACATAAAACACGCCCTGTCCCTAGCCACCACAGAAACAATAGTCCCTAAACACCCAAACCCCACCGGCATCCTCCCCCCTAACATAAGACAATTAATAACCGACAGACGCAGACTAAAACGGCTTGCCTATCGCACACGCCTCCCCCGACACAGACATGACTTTAACATACTAAACAGACGTGTAAAGGCGGCTCTAAAATAACTGGCCCATGACAGATGGGCTAGACACTTAGAGTCGCTGGACCGACAGGACAATAGCCTCTGGAAGGTGCAGAGGGCCCTACGCCTACCGCCCCGCCGGAAAATTCCTCCAATCCACGGCAACAGGGGGGTGGTATACACGAACCAGGAAAAGGCCGAGGCTTTTGCCGACAGCCTGGAACTGCAGTGTAGACCACCCCAGTTGCCTGACGAGGACGAGGAATTCGAACGTGAGGTCGAGCGTGCGGCCCGACGCATCGACGGAGCGCTAGACAATGACACAATACCACCCGCCACCCCTGACGAACTACGACATATCATTAAACAACTCCGAAACCGAAAGGCTCCTGGACCAGACCACATTCAAAACCACACACTAAAACACCTACCCCGCAAACCCTTCACAGCCCTCCTAAATATCACAAACGCCATCCTAAGACTGAGGCATTTTCCAAAGTGCTGGAAAACCGCTCACGTCATCCTTATCCCTAAACCTAAAAGACCACAAATTCCCTTCTATCTACCGGCCCATTAGCCTACTCCCGGCCATGAGCAAAGTGGTAGAAAGAATTATCCTATCCCGACTTAAAACCAAATCCCACGAACTGCAAGTCATCCCCGACGAGCAGTTCGCCTTCCGTCCCGGTCACTCGACCGAACTCCAAATCCTAAGACTTACCGAGCACATCACGGCGGCCTTCAACAGGAAACAGTTCACGGGAGCTGTTTTCTTGGATGCCGCAAAGCCTTCGACACGGTCTGGCATGAAGGCCTACTGATGAAAATGCTAACAAACCGCTATCCTATTTCCTACGTCAAACTGACCAAATCCTACCTACACCACCGCAAATTCCAAATCCGCATCCAAGACACCCTATCTTCTATCCGCACCATGGAGGCCGGTGTCCCACAAGGCACCGTCCTCTCTCTCACCTTTACACCATACATAACAGTGACTTACCGCACCATCCCCACACAAACACTTACCTTTACGCCGACGACATTACACTGACCACACAAGCCACAAATCTTAACCACACCCTAAACACACTCCAGTCCTCCTCGACCAACTCGAAACCTGGTGCAACAGGTGGAAAGTCAAAATTAATCCTGATAAAGCTCCGCTGTCCTTTTCACCCGAAGACGCCTCCCCGAAACCACGTCCTGACAATCCTACCTCTTCCAAGAACCCATCCCGTGGCAAAGACAAACGAGATACCTAGGCGTGACGATGGACCAGCGACTTACTTGGAAAGCCCATATCACGGAGACGGTAGCGCGTGGAAAAATCACCAGGGCGAGGCTTTATCCCTTACTCAAGGGTGGTAACACCCTTAGTTTAAGGAATAAGCGCACGCTAATCAAGGTGGTGCTTCAAGCGCAGCTAACGTACGGCTCCGCGGCATGGAGCTACGCGGCAAAAAGCCACATAAAAAGACTACAGGCCGTGGAAAACATAGCCTTACGCACAGCCGTCGCTGCGCCTTGGTATTTCAGAAACACAGACATAAAACGAGACCTAGACTACACCGACCTAACACATACCATACACACACGCACAAAAACTATTAACAAAGCCACAGACCACGACAACCCCTGCTTAGGCAAGCCGTCGACTACCCGCCCCGACAGACAAACACAAACGTCCAAAACACCAATTCCTTGACCTTCCTCCCTGACAAAACACCAACCCCCCTCTGCCCCGCTAATCTTTTCTGTTTCAGGACAAGAAGAAACCAAGACCAAGAAGACCACCAAGAAGAAGACGAGAACATAGACAACCCAAACCCTATCCTTACCTAGCGCTCGCATCTCCCGAACCGTAACAGGCTCGGGAAGAAGAGCATCCTATGGCTACAAGCCATTCACAAAAACCCACTCCCAACAAAGACCACCCCGGGGTTTAGGACGGCCGGCGAAGAAAGAACCTAGAAGACACGAAGAGCGCCAGAAGAGGCCCCCTGCCGGCGGGGGTCAGCCAGGGCAGGAGGAGGTTCTCGAGCCGACAGCATCGGCCGCAACAGCGGTCGAGGCTGACCGGAGAAGGGAACCCACCTCTACGAGGCCGCCCAGGTCTACAGAGATGGTGAAGGATAAAGAGCGATAACACCGCTCGATCCTAATCCATACAAGGCCACCGTTCGCCAATAAAATAACGGCGCGTGTATTAGCAATTATTTTTTTTATTATGTATACCGTTAGATTATACTCGAACTAATATTTTATAATGATATACTGTCTGGTGTATTTAAAATTTATTTGAATGCATACTAAACATACCCGCCGTTCTACTGCCTCATATTATCACTGATCAATCCGTATACTACGTGCTATTCGGGGAAATTGGTGATCTTACTCCTAACTTTATTTAAATATTAAAGCAGAGCCCGAGCCTACAGGTAGATTCCTACAAAATAAATGAGTACACGTAACAGGCACTAAACAAGAATTCTGAACGCGTGTCAGCCTTGATGTGAGGCTTCCGTTATTTTTATTAGTACCCTCATTACTGAACCACTGAAAGAAGCAGACTCTTTATAGGATGTCTCTCATACATTTCGATATACAGTATACCACTGAAAGTTGCAAAATGTGTCAGTGATACGCTTTTATTATCAAGAACATCGTTATTATATAAAAAATTATCAAAAGTTCAGAAACAATATGCCATACCCTTTTTCCACTTATATCAGTTACAATGAGGGGATGTTATTATATATCAAATTGAATATTAAAGTTAGCATTACCGATATTATTTTAAGTAGCCAGAAGTATTACATAATTTCTCAGGGTAGCAAGAATTGGCATATAGCATCTTCTAGGTCTTTTGGTAACCTATCCGGATTAAATCGATAAACATGTAGACATCCCAACTTCGGAACGGTTTTAACTGATGCACTTGATTTATTTGATCCAATTGTAGGTTTCCTTTCATTATTATTGTATTTTAAACCGTTTTGGCTGCTTTTTATAGCAGCTTCTACTTTATTGTTTGGAAATATGTGCTGCGTGTTTCGTATTATTTTTATGTCAACTTTTTTTGTTTGGAACTCGTGTATTTCTTTTATGTACAGCTGAATGACATTCACCCTGATTTTCTCTATTTAAATTATTGCCATTAGATGGCTCTCTTGATTTCTTTAAATAATTTTCTATTATTTCGCGAGAACTATTCTTCATCTTATTGTTAGAGGGAGTTGGAGTTACCTTTATTGGTGTTTCATTATACACAAAGTTTTGTTCTTTATCTTGTAAGAGATTAATTATGTATTCCAAATCCATAATTATTTTTTCCATTATCTGTATGTATTTTTCTCCAAACAATTTTTTTCACAGGAAGTACTTTTCAGATTAAGGAAATTCTCCATACACTTTGCGATCACAGGTTATGTTTCCTAGACAAACTTTCTCGTTATAAACTTTCTTCTTCTCACATTCATCATGACGCCTTTTAATAAATTTATTGATTACTTCACTGTTTACGCTATCCGGCACTTTATTGTATATTAATAATTCAATTAGCTCAACTTTTTAAATTTATCTAACTCATGAGGTAGCAACGTATCAACTAGCTGATCCACCATATTGGAAAATAAAAAATATATATACAGAGTGCCCAGAAATTAGGTTTCCTCCCGCATCGATCAGTTTTATTGAATTTGCTGCAAGCTGTGAACCATGGGCAAAGTTAGGGGGGCTTAGCCCCCCAGAAATTGAATGAGCTCCCCCCCAAAATGTTTATAAACAACACACACCTTTCAGAACCGAAATTTAACAGTCCACCTGGGGCTTTACCCCCCCCCCCCCAGATTTGATGAGCTATCTTCACCCATGCTGTGAACTCATGGATATTATGTACAGACAATAGCCAACTTCCACATGTTGTTGTTTTTTTATCGGGCCCTTGATAGAGCCGCATTCTCGCTTACTGTGTAAGCGGGAACATTTCAACGTGCGTGGTACACTGTTTTATTCGATAACATCTTTCCAATCGAATGTTTTTGGAAATACATAAAGCTTACAAAATGTGACTCTGCAATTATCTCGGAAAGTATTTTAAACGTCGTGGATCCTTTAGTAGAAAATTCACCTTACAAATTAATTTCACAAAGTTACGACGTAGCAGCGGTTATGAGTGGGCAACACGCCGGAGTTTAAGAAAAAATCATTTCGATCCTTGCTATTAGTTTTTTTCAAAAACCCGTACGAGACGTAGAATTTAGGCTTAACTTCAGAAACGAATTTTCGCTCCATAATAAATAATTCTTTTCTCAAAAACTATAGTGTGCCACCTTGAATTTTTCACAAAATATGCAAGAAGAGATGCCTTTTCGATCCTTGCTATTAGTTTCTTTCAAGAACCCGTACAAATTGTAGAATTTACGCTTAAACTTCAGAAACGAATTTTTGCTTCATAATAAATATTTTTTTTCTCAAAAAATATAGAGTATGCCACCTTGAATTTAAAAAAAAAATATGTAAAAAGACATGCCCTTTCGATCCTTGCTATTAGTTTTTTGCAAAAATCCGTACGAGATGGACAATTTAGGCGTAACTTCAGAAACCAATTTTCGCTCCATAATAAATAATTTTTTTCTCAAAAATTATAGTGTATGCCTCTTTGAATTTTTCACAGAATATGTAAAAGGACATGCCCTTTTGATGCCTGCTATTAGTTTTTTTCAAAAACTCGTACGAGATGCAGGATTTAGGCAAAATGTGTATAGCCTTGAGTCCAATTTACACACACGCAACAACCGCATGGACAGACGTCAAAACGTAAAGTAACAGGAACTGTCAAAGCAAGTTTGACTATTTTTGTAGGAATTTTATTATAAATACGTAACACCACGAGGTACATTGAATCTGCGTATGTATTTGCAATAATGCTAGTTTTGTTTAAAAAAATGGAATTTAGAGGTTATTAGCTGTTCGCGTACGCTGAGCTTTATTCGGCATGAATACTCTGAAAATATGTGAAACATGTTTGTTTAATTGTATAATACGACTATTCTCGGAAATAATAAAAGCGATACAGAACAATCCCTACGAGAAGACTAAATTTATGAACACGTCACGCCCTTGACTCGCTGCTTTACTGTGAATATGCTGCAGAGCGCAGACGCTGAGCCCGACTGTCTCGAGACCTGATGACCTGAACGATGTGTAAACTTAACCTAGAGTTCCAAATAATGAAAATAATGAACAAAGCCTCTTCAACAAGTGGCAAAAATGTTTTAAAGCCTAGAAACAATCATAGATAAAAATGCAATGGATTCCTTGAGTGAAAGCTTCAGTTCCAGTATTACAAAAATATATCTGTTATAAAATACTCCACATCAAATGTGAGTAAAATTTCGAGCCATATACCTAGGTGTGCTAAAAATTACTTTCATACAGTAAAAGCTTGATAGTACGAGATGTAAATACTAAGTATAACGATTAATGGGAACTGAGACGAAAGACGAAGGAAAAATATCAGTGTACTTAGTAGGTAATTATAACTTGCATACTATTGTTCGTCTTTTTACATTGAATATGAGTTGTAGTTTCTTGTACTTATGTTTCATATTAGCTAATTCATTTCAAAGAACTATGGGGTTAAATTTATAAGAAATAGCCCAGTTACGCAAAATCTAGGATTATCTTTACCTAATCAATTTCAGATGGAGAAGCTATTGGGGGCTTACTTTAAAGAACAGAGATGAGGAAACATATTTCAGTATTTGTAGGAGACCAGAATGAATATAAACATATTCATTTCATCTTGTGGTATGCAGAAATTAAAAATGTCTACGAAAATGTTTCGTCTCACCTCTAGGTAGGAACCTAGAAAACAAAGTGCTGTTATGGAAGCAGGTTTACATACACATTGATTAAAAGATTCGATAAGATACTGAAGAAGCCAGATGCCAAGATTAGTTTATATTCGTGCGACAGAGAGATGGGAGACGAGGAAAATTTTGCTAGAACACATTAGACTTTACGTTTTGCTATAAATAAAACCATACCTAACTTTCTGTACTTGGTTTAATTATTTAATAAAATTAAAGTTCATGGAATGTGTTAACGAGTGAATTAAATAAAAATATAAATAATGCAAGTATGACGGAAATTAAAGTTTATTAAATTGTTATTGTCACGGAATTTGCCCCACTCACTCCCAAACCGACGACTGTGGCACCGCGAATTGCCTAAGATTGCTCCGATCGCCCCTACGCCATTCTGGTAAACAAACAACATGCGTGAATCGAGGCGTTACCAGAAAATCGTGGAAACGACGAGAAGCGTTCCAGTCGTACGAGAAAATGGATCTAGAGATACTGGAATATACCTGGAATATTCGTTGGGTCTATAAAAGAAGAATAAACGGCCGAGTTAGTTAGTCTTGTATTAGTCTTGTGTTACAGTCTGAAGTGAAGTGTTTATTTAGAGAGATCAAAGCGATTTAGATAGCGATTAATTAAATAAGTGTTTAGTTGACCTGTAATTAGTAGTGTTCAGTAGTTAATAAAGAAGTAATTAATTAACGGATTGTTTTTCTGACCGTAAGAGAAAGACGGATTGGGAAATCCGTGACAATTTGGTGTCGGAAGTGGATTTAGTTGGAAGTTTTAAAGAGCTTTCTGGAACCCTGTCCACAAAGTGGGATTTAAGTGGAAGTTTGAAGAACTTTCTGGAACCCTGTGCGCGGGTGGAATAAATACCCAAGTGTGATATATCACCGCACTCGTCGTGACTCAAGGAAGTGAACGGTGGTATTCGCGAAGAACAATCTCGAACATTCTAGAACTTTGTACAGGAGTGAGACAAATACCCAAGTGTGATATATCACCGCACTCGTCGTGACTCAAGGAAGTGAACGGTGGTATTCGCGAAGGACAATCTCGAACATTCTAGAACTTTGTACAGGAGTGAGACAAATACCCAAGTGTGATATATCACCGCACTCGTCGTGACTCAAGGAAGTGAACGGTGGTATTCGCGAAGGACATTCTCGAACATTCTAGAACTTTGTACGGGAGTGAGACAAAGACCCAAGTGTGGCATATCACCGCACTCGTCGTGACTCAAGGAAGTGAACGGTGGTATTTGCGAAGGACATTCTCGAACATTCTAGAACTTTGTACGGGAGTGAGACAAAGACCCAAGTGTGACATATCGCCGCACTCGTCGTGACTCAAGGAAGTGAACGGTGGTATTTCCGAAAGACATTCTCGAATATTCTAGAACTTTCTACCGAAGTGAGACAAAGACCCAAGTGTGACATATCACCGCACTCGTCGTGACTTAAGGAAGTGAACGGTGTTATTTGCGAAGGACATTCTCGAACATTCTAGAACTTTATACCGGAGTGAGACAAATACCCAAGTGTGGCATATCACTGCACTCGTTTCATTGTAAGGAAGTCAACGGTGACATTTACAAACATATTCCTGGACATTCTAGAACATTTCAAATAGAGTGGATGCCTGTAACAAGAAGCCAAGTCAACATGGATGCACAACTGGCGAAACTGTTAGAAATGATGCAAACAATGCAAAAGAAAATGGAAGACCAGGCGAAGACGATGCAAGAGAAATTAGAAGAGCAGGGACATAAAATGGAAGACCAGGCGAAAACGATGCAGGAACAAGGAAGGATGATGCAAGAGAAATTAGAAGAACAGGGACAAACGATGCAAAAGAAATTTGAAGAACAAGGACATAAAATTGAAGACCAGTCCCAGTCAATGCAAGAAAAATTTGAAGAACAAGGGCATACAATGAAGGATCAGATACAGACAATACAACAGGAAATGAGAAACCAGACGAAAGAAATGCAGGAGAAATTAGAAAATAAACTAGAAGAGCAAGGGTATATAATGAAAGAACAGATACAGACAATACAACAGGAAATGGAAAACCAGACGAAGGATATGCAGACAAAGTTAGAAAAATTGGAGAATACACTAGAAGAAAAACTAGAGGAACAGTCACATAAGGTAGAAACACAAGTAGAAGAGAAAATGTTAGCACAAAAACAAGAAATAGACGAAGAAATAAACTTGGTTAGAGAAACCTGCGAAGAGCTTCGACATAAATTAGACAAGATAGCAAAGGAGGGCGTAATCAAATCAGAAGGACCTGTTATCCGAACTCAGAAGACGAGACCCCCTGAATTCGACGGCAAGGTTTCCTGGAATGTATATCTGCGTCAGTTCGAAGCAGCAGCTGCAGCAAACGAATGGTCCGACTATGAAAAGGCTACAGCTCTGATAGTTGCTCTACGAGGGGAAGCTCTTGACGTCTTACAAGGAGTTCCTGCTGGGCAACAGAATAGCTACGATATTCTAAAACAGCATATGGAAATGAGATATGGGGATAAACACCTGCAGCAAGTGTACCAGGCACAATTGAAAAATCGTCACCAACAAAGTGGAGAGAATTTACAACATTTTGAGACCGATGTTGCCAGACTGGTTCGATTGGCTTATCCAACAGCCCCGTCCGAATTTGTAGATCAGCTCTCCATCCAAGTTTTTATCGACGGCCTAAGAGATTGTGAAACCCAGCAGGCACTACGACTCGCCAGACCTAAAACACTGAACGACGCTCTCTCTCATGCACTGGAATTCGAGGCAGCAAAGATGGCATCCGGTAGACATGTTAAAGTTCGGTCCATCAGTGATAACAGCGATAGTATGGCAAATGGAGACCTAATAAAGACATTAAAGGAGATTATTGATAAATTCAGTTCATCTACTGGGCCAAAGAAAGAACAATCTGATAGTCGAAGGGATGGCCTTGTTGAATGCTGGAACTGTGGACAGATGGGACATCTGAAGAGACAGTGTAGGGCCACAGTCGCAGATCAGCAAAGGCGCGATTCCCAAGCGGCAGCCTTCAGGGAACATGTTAAAGTGCGGACTATCAGTGATAACAGCGACAGTATGGGAAATGAAGAGATAGTTAAAACACTGAAGGAGGCCATTGATAAACTCAGCCTAACTACCAGACCAAAGAGAGGACAAGCTGATAGCCGAAGAGATCGCCCACTTCAATGTTGGAACTGTGGGCGAACGGGTCATCTAAAAGGACAGTGTAGGGCTCCAGTGGCAGATCGGCAATGGCGCGACTCCCAGGCAGGCAGGAAATATGGAAACGCAGAAGCCCTTTCTAGACCTTGTCCTACCAACAACAACAAACACTGTAGTAGTCTTGAAAAGAAAGAGGACATCTCATCAGTTCCTTGTAAGGTGGTAGCAGCCCAACCTGAAGACAGATGGAGTTCAGCGACGATTCGGGAAGACCAGCAAGCTGACTGTGACATCAAGCCCTTACTAGACTGGAAAGAAGCCAACAACCGACCCTCATGGGCTGAAGTCAGCAGTAAAAGCCCAACATTAAAGAGCTATTGGGCTCAATGGAATTCCTTGGTGTTGGAAGACGGTGTCCTAAAAAGAGCATGGGAGAACAATGACGGAACGGAGGTCAAGAAACAAGTACTACTCCCGAGGACCCGGGTCAAGGAAGTGCTGCAGGAAGTACATGGAGGTACTGGGGGTGGACATTTCGGTATCAATAGGACTCTACAGAAGATTAGGAGCGTTTCTACTGGTTGAGCTGTAGGACGGATGTAGAAGATTGGTACCGAAAATGTGACGTATGTGCAGCCAGCAAGGGACCGAAGACCCGTTCCAGAGGCAAAATGCGCCAGTACATCGTAGGAGCACCATTTGAGAGGATTTCCATTGATATCGCTGGCCCCTTCCGAAAACCCAAAGTGGGAACCGATATCTACTAGTGGCCATGGACTACTTCAGCAAATGGCCGGAAGTATACCTTCCCAATCAAGAGACCACAACCGTAGCAGAAGCGCTAGTCAACAACCTGTTCTGCAGATTTGGTGTGCCCATGGAACTACATTAAGATCAGGCAGAAATTTCGAATCAGGTGTGTTCAGAAAGGTCTGCGAGCTTATGGGAATCCGAAAAACCAGGACCACCCCACTGCATCCCCAGTCAGATGGTATGGTGGAACGCTTCAACGCCACACTAGAAACCAATCTGAGGATGTTTGTGAACGAGAACCAGACAGACTGGGACAAGCTCATTCCACTCTTCCTGTTAGCTTACCGCTCAGCTGTCCATGAAACGACTGGGAAGACTCGCAAGGATCATCTTTGGAAGAGAGCTTCGCCTTCCAGCAGATTTGGTATTTGGTCGTCCTGCGGAACAGCCCACAGAGCCAGACACTTATACCCATGAGCTAGAACGAAGACTAGCAGCCGTACACGATCAAGTCAGATCTCGAATGCGACTAGAGAGCGATCGCATGAAGACTCGATACGACGTCCGGGCCAATACAGTCGGATTCCAACAAGGTGACCTGGTGTGGCTGTACAACCCCACGCGGAAGAAAGGAAGATCGCCTAAACTACAGAACCGTTGGGAGGGCCCCTACACCGTCATTAAAAGAATCAATGATGTCGTCTACCGGATACAGAGGACTCCCAGGAGTAAGATGAAGGTCGTCCATCTGGAGCGTCTGTCCCCGTATAGAGGTGTAGCCGATCGGGACGATCGGTCAAGGAGGGGCAGTGTCACGGAATTTGCCCCACTCACTCCCAAACCGACGACTGTGGCACCGCGAATTGCCTAAGATTGCTCCGATCGCCCCTACGCCATTCTGGTAAACAAACAACATGCGTGAATCGAGGCGTTACCAGAAAATCGTGGAAACGACGAGAAGCGTTCCAGTCGTACGAGAAAATGGATCTAGAGATACTGGAATATACCTGGAATATTCGTTGGGTCTATAAAAGAAGAATAAACGGCCGAGTTAGTTAGTCTTGTATTAGTCTTGTGTTACAGTCTGAAGTGAAGTGTTTATTTAGAGAGATCAAAGCGATTTAGATAGCGATTAATTAAATAAGTGTTTAGTTGACCTGTAATTAGTAGTGTTCAGTAGTTAATAAAGAAGTAATTAATTAACGGATTGTATTTCTGGAAGTAAGGAAAAGACGGATTGGGAAATCCGTGACATTATCGTTTGTATTTATTATACACTACAGCAAATAATCCTTGAGTTTAAAAATTCTATAACAAAATTAACAAGTCTAAAAAATAAAAATAAGTGAGAACTGTTAATAAACAGTTCTTATAAGCTATGTATAATTATAAAAAAAATAGATAATATAAAAAACTCACTTTGAAAAGTATTCTACATTTTCAAGACTAAATGAAAGATTTTTTTCAAAGTAATACGTACCTACAGTGGTTTATTTTTTTTATTAGTGGCTAAATTGAATAACTTGACCCTTCATCTTTAAGTATTCATTATTTCTTAAGCACCTGTGTTTAATAATTCAGGTAGAATAAAAAAAGACAAATACAAAATTTAATTTATTTACAATAAAATAAAACTACAATAAATTAAAAGTATCTAAGTACTTACATACATTTAATCGATTTTATGTTAAACAGTTCTGTATTCTAATTTGCAGAGCACCGTTCAATCTAAGGGATGGTCAAGCATGTACGATTAGAAACAAATCTTGCCATTTCATTGTTCGATACCTACCTTATTACGTTATGTTGTATATATTGTAACAACAGTTAACTTTCAACATTTTTAAGATATTCTAACGAGATGTCATACTCTACATAGAATTATAAAATTAGTTAAGTTTCTTAAATTTATTCGTTTAGAAATTTTAAAACCCACGACAACTGAATTTAATGTCTTATAGTATACTCTTCAAGGTGAGTTAGAGCCTTATTTATAATATTATCCATCATTCCATATTTATAATTATTTCCAAGAAAATGTCTGTGTAATATTTTTCGCTTATTCTTTCTAGTGTCTGTTTTAATGTAGGTACTAATTTGTGGCACTAAACACACATAACTGAAACATAAAAACAATAATTACAAATTATTATCTAGCTGTAAATGACTATTTGATAGGTACCTACTGGGTATAGTAGGTTTGCAGGTGATTCTTCCTAGCAAAAACCAGTTGCTTTATTCTAGTTCTGTATCATATGAAATACAGAGATTGTAGTTCATTGTTTACTATTATACAAATGTAGAGTTCTAAAACATAGTTTATCCATCACAAGGTGTTGAAATATGTGCACAAGAATCAATCATTTAGGTTATACTTTCGTAATATTTCTTTTGCCGGGCTTGGGTAGGTTCAGTTCAGATTAGATCTGACTTTCAACGACAAACATGTTCACATTATAATAAAAAAGTCGACAAAATAATAAGGAATATATGGGTAGATATTGTGGGTGTAATTCAACGCAGGTTGGGGCTTTTGTCCACTAAGTAGTTAGTTTCACACAATATTATTAATACCTAAAAATATATAAAAACTTTTACATAAAAGGTATCTAAACATTATTCAAGTAGGTGCTGTCATATTTAATTCATTGATAGGCTGTCACTTTTGTCATTGTCGATATTTAACTTCAAATAATTTTAATTTTTATAATAATTTTTATAGTTAGATATTTGACTCAATTTAAAGGAGGCCACCTGAAGAAGCAATCCTAAAAATGCAGAAATAGGTCAGATCTCATCTATTGTGGTTTGAATTGTCATGTTCCCTCTGCCAAAAGTGAAAGATAGAGTGTTTCAAGCAGGTCAGTAAATTTAGATTATTTTCTTTAGATAATTATTGAATAGAGCTTTGTCTGTGGAATTGTTCATTAGCATACCTAGATGTTTGGTATCAGAGAACATACATATATGAATTACACCTGGAAAACCTATAGCAACAGCTAGAGTCATTCGTCAGACGCCCACCAGACATATACCGGTTTCGAGCTTATTAGCTCTCATCAGTATGCCATAGGTGAGGTAATTCAATGCTGGTCGGGGCATTAGCCCGCAGAGTAGTTGTTTCCTGGAATTCCGTTTTTGCAAAATATCGTTTCTCGCCGATCGCGATAAAGGTCGACAGCTTTCAATGGTGTCTACTGCATGTAGAACGCTTCGTGCCTGTGACATTTTCAGTCCGGCATTGAGTAGCGAACGGCCGATAGATGTAGTTAGTTCTACACCGCGTACTCATGGTCCCTTCTGTCGGGTTAGACAGACGAAAGCAGCTAGGATTATTCGTCGGATACCTCACCTATGACATACTGATGAGAGCTAATAAGCTCGAAACCGGTATATGTCTGGTGGGCGTCTGACGAATGACTCTAGCTGTTGCTATAGGTTTTCCAGATGTAATTCAATGCTGGTCGGGGCATTAGCCCGCAGAGTAGTTGTTTCCTGGAATTCCGTTTTTGCAAAATATCGTTTCTCGCCGATCGCGATAAAGGTCGACAGCTTTCAATGGTGTCTACTGCATGTAGAACGGTTCGTGCCTGTGACATTTTCAGTCCGGCATGGAGTAGCGAACGGCCGATAGATGTAGTTAGTTCTACACCGCGTATTGATTATACATTGTCTTTTTAATTGTTCTGTTTTTATTACTTTTAACTGTAAATTCTGTAATTGGGTTTTACCCGTTGGATATTTTATTGTAATAAATAATCATGGAAGAAAAATATTTTCTCAAGTATTCAAAGGAAAAGAAAGTTTATATGGTTAATACATTTTTACGTGCAAGAAATATTTTGGATAATGATTTAAAGGTATGTTAGAAAGCAATTTTCAGTGTATCGTGTAATTTGTAAAAATTTTGGGGTAAAGAATAACAAAAAAAAAATAGATTGTACTTTTACACTTTTATTGATAAGAACGATCTACCTCTTAGATTTCTTACTTCGACACCTAATAGCAATATTGACTTAGAAAATTATAACTTCAATATTTCGGATACTAGTCACGTTGATGGCATATTTAGCAGTAATTTTTCAGAAAGTAATTCTGAAAACATTGAAAATATGAATTTTCCAACTTTCAAAAATGCGTTGCCTGCAGCTTTTACAGGTATTTCTACAGAAATTGAAGCTGCTAAGTTATATGACAGAAAAGATGATCTATATGTTTTAACACCATCGACGCATACCGACAGTGACGTCATCTATCCAGTTAACGAAATTATGGCATCAAAATCCTCTTTAGAAAATAGTGAAGAAGTAACGCCGGATAATGTGAGGCTTCACACAGTTATCAATAATTTGATAAATGAAACATATAAGCCAGAAAATGTATTACCCGCCGGTTCCAAAACTTTACGAAATGCCACCGTAAATAAACAAGTTACAAGTCATGTAACATTCTAGAGGGTGAATTTAAAATGGATAAGGATGAACTGCCCAAAAGTGAAAACCACGATAAAGAAAATTATATTATAAAGGAAAAAATTAAACGTACCATAAATAACACGTGTATTCAAAGAAAAATGATTAAATAAAGGAACGGCGATAATTTATGGCAAATGCATTCATAAAGAATGTAAGTTATTTAAAATTGTAATTAATCGAGTTGGTTTTGTTAGAGTATTCAGTAACAATAAAGATTACAACCATTTAAAAAGAGTAATTTGTCAGGTTAGAGGAGTTGATAGGACATTAGCCAAGAAGAAGTTAAAAATATGCAAAGCTACGAAATACAAATTTGAAACCATAACAAATGCCAGTCAAAAGATTATTGAAACAAGTAATCTTCAAGGCATAAAATCTGATCTGTGTAATCCGAAAAATAAGATCCGAAGCTTTTTCTGCCTTAGATAGAGACAAAGATGACAAGTCCATATGATTTTAATGAGGAGAAAAAATCCTCACTATATTCAGCTAGTTTCGGAACCGTTCCAAGTACATTTATACCGGGTGTTCCCTCTAAGACTTTCAGTGCGAATATCTGAAACCATCATAGTCAGTCCGACGAAATTTGGTATACAGACACTAGATGGGGAGTAGAATTTGATGATAACATCAATTCTTATACAGGGTGTTCCATTTTCCAAGAAATCGATTTGATTTTGATTTTTTGGTTGTCAGCCCTGCTAAAACTTATGTTTAAATTGAAATATACTTAATTATGAATACATTCTGATAAATCAACATTCAAACATTTCAAATCTTAACATAAATAAACGCCTCCAAAAAGTACCAAAATTTCATTGTTTTGTCATGTAAAACTTGCATAGAATTGAGCCAGACTTACACAGAAAAACTAACATCGCTAAACGTCAAAACTATGAATTGTCATTGAATTGTCAAATATTAATGGCATAAAGTATTTTATTTTACATAAAAACGCTAAATAATGTATTTAATGCAATTTACGTATACACAATGGTGTTATATCACAAAATAATTTACAAAAGTGTGTAAGTACTTAAAGAATATCTCTCTTTTCCAACTGCTGTAATTATGGATTACTTATTTAGCAACAAATAAATTCGAGCAAAACGATTCCTAAAACTTTATAATTATAATGTGAACATGTTTGTCGTTGAAAGTCAGATCTAATCTGAACTGAACCCCTACTGAACCTAGGTACCCCAGCCCGACTAAATAAATATTACGAAAGCATAACCTAGAAATGATTGATTCTTGTGCACATATTTCAACACTTTGTGAAGAAGATGTTTAAGAAGAACTCTACATCTGTAAAATAGTAAACAATGAACTACAATTTCTGTATTTCATATGATACAGAACTAGAATAAAGCAACTGGTTTTTGCTAGGAAGAATCACCTGCAAACCTACTATACCCAGTAGGTACCTATCAAATAGTCATTTAAAGCTAGATAATAATTTGTAATTATTGTTTTTATGTTTCAGTTATGTGTGTTTAGTGCCACAAATTAGTACCTACATTAAAACAGACACTAGAACGAATAAGCGAAAAATATTACACAGACATTTTCTTGGAAAGAATTCTAAATATGGAATGATGGATAATATTATAAAGAAGTCTCTAACTCACTTTGAAGAGTATTCTATAAGACATTAAATTCAGTTGTCGTGGGTTTTAAAATTTCTAAACGAATAAATTTAAGAAATTTAACTAATTTCATAATTCTATGTAGAGTATGAAAACATCTCGTTAGAATATCTTAAAAATGTTGAAAGTTAACTGTTGTTACAATATATACAACATAACGTAATAAGGTAGGTATCGAACAATGAAATGGTAAGATTTGTTTCTAATCGTACATGCTTGACCATCCGTTAGATTGAACGGTGCTCTGCAAATTAGAATATAGAACTGTTTAACATAAAATCGATTAAATGTATGTAAGTACTTAGGTACTTTTAATTTATTGTAGTTTTATTTTATTGTAAATAAATTGAATTTTGTATTTGTCTTTTTATTCTACCTGAATTATTAAACACAGATGCTTAAGAAATAATGAAAACTTGAAGATGAAGGGTCAAGTTAATCAATTTAGCCACTAATAAAAAAAATAAACCACTGTAGGTACGTATTACTTTTTGAAAAAAATCTTTCATTTAGTCTTGAAAATGTAGAATACTTTTCAAAGTGAGTTTTTTATATTATCTATTTTTTTATAATACCTACCTTATAAGAACTGAATATTAACAGTTCTCACTGATATTTATGTTTTAGACATGTTAATTTTGTTATAGAATTATTAAACACAAGGATTATTTGCTGTAATGTATAATAAATACAAACGATAACAATTTAATAAACTTTAATTTCCGCCATACTTGCATTATTTATATTTTTATTTAATTCACTCGTTAACTTACACATTCCATGAACTTTAATTTTATTAAATAATTAAACCAAGTACAGAAAGTTAGGTATGTTTTTATTTATAGCAAAAGGTAAAGTCTAATGTGTTCTAGCAAAATTTTCCTCGTCTTCCATCTCTCTGTCGCACGAATATAAACTAATCTTGGCATCTAGCTTCTTCAGTATCTTATCGAATCTTTTAATCAATGATTAACGTAATTGTGTATGTAAACCTGCTTCCATAACAGCACTTTGTTTTCTAAGTTCCTACCTAGAGGTGAGACGAAACATTTTCGTAGACATTTTTAATTTCTGCATACCACAAGATGAAATGAATATGTTTATATTCATTCTGGTCTCCTACAAATACTGAAATATGTTTCCTCATCTCTGTTCTTGAAAGTAAGCCCCAATAGCTTCTCCATCTGAAACTAATTAGGTAAAGATAATCCTAGATTTTGCGTAACTGGGCTATTTCTTATAAATTTAACCCCATAGTTCTTTGAAATGAATTAGCTAATATGAAACATAAGTACCAGGAACTACAACTCATATTCAATGTAAAAAGACGAAAAATAATATGCAAGATATAATTACCTACCTACCTACACTGATATTTTTCCTTCGTCTTTCGTCTCAGTTCCCATTAATCGTTATACTTAGTACTTACACATCTCGTTCTATCAAGCTTTTTACTGTATGAAAGTAATTTTTAGCACACCTAGGTATATGGCTCGAAATTTTACTCACATTTGATGTGGAGTAGTTTTTATAACAGATATATTTTTGTAATACTGGAACTGAAGCTTTCACTCAAGGAATCCATTGCATTTTTATCTGATTCTTTCTAGGCTTTAAAACATTTTTACCACTTGTTGAAGAGGCTTTATTCATTATTTTCATTATTTGGAACTCTAGGTTAAGTTTACACATCGTTCGGACCTCGAGAGAGTCAGGCTCTGCGTCTGCGCTCTGCAGCATATTCACAGTAAACAACAGTCAACAGTCCTCTGTCTGTGGTAAAGCACAAAGCAGCGAGTCAAGGGCATGACGTGTTCATAAATTTAATGTCTTCTCGTAGGGATTGTTCTTTATCGCTTTTATTATTTCCCAGAATAGTCGTATTATACAATTAAACAAACATGTTTCACATATTTTCATAGTATTCATGCCGAATAAAGCTCAGCGTACGCGAACAGCTAATAACCTCTAAATTCCATTTTTTTTTAACAAAACTAGCATTATTGCAAATACGTACGCAGATTCAATGTACCTCGTGGTGTTACGTATTTATAATAAAATTCCTACAAAAATAGTCAAACTTGCTTTGACAGTTCCTGTCACTTTACGTTTTGACGTCTATCCATGCGGTTGTTGCGTGTGTGTAAATTGGACTCACGGCTATACACATTTTTCATGACAAAACAATGAAATTTGGGTACTTTTCATAGGCGTTTTTTTATGATAAAATAAAAAATGTTCGGGACTTTTTTTATCAGAATGTGTTCATAATTAAGAATATTCCAATTAAAATACAAATTTTACCGAGGTTGACTACAAAAAAATCGAACTTAAATCGATTATCTGCAAAACTGAACACCCTGTATAAAAATTAATGGCATCGTCGAATTCTACACGCCATCTAGTGCCAGTATACCAAATTTTGTCGCACTAGCTGCAATAGTAGCTGAGATATTCGCACTGAAAGTCTTAGAGGAAACACCCGGTATAATTTAAGACAGCTGTAATTAGTTCAGTGCCTTCCTACAGTACAAGAAAAAACAATCCTGTATTTCGATGCTACCGTTTCTATTGTAAGAGCACCAAAAGGGTCCGATAAATCATGCTACTATTACTGTGGAGTTATCCAAATATCCTCTTCTATAAACCAGAGATTATGTCCAGTTTTCGAACTGATTTCAGTTCGCCACGATAGTGTTGGCATTGGAATGATCTTAGCAAATTTTAAACAATTTGCTATAAAAAACCGATACCACTGGCCGATTTTTGAGGCTGTTGTAACTGATTTTAGTTTTGGCCTTATTAATTCAATTTATCAATACTGGAATAATATTTCTTTACAGAGTTATATAAATTCTACATATTTCCATATAACAGGAGAGAAAAAAATTGACAAAAGTTTAACAATATTAAGAATCTGTTGTTCACACTTGAATGAGAATTATATCAAATGATATCAATAATCACAACATAAATAGCAGTAAGTATTTGAAATACATTTTGGCAGCATCTTTTCATATTAATAACTATAATAGTATGAAAATTTGGTTCCCACACGTTTGTGTTTTACTTTTAAGTAAACATATGACGGCACAATTTAATCTAAATTTCAAACAGTTAGTGGATATGTGTGTAACTGGTATTTCTACAGAACTGCTTGGGAAAAAAGAAACTGGCGTTTTGATATTGGATTTTATGAACGATGTTAATGCTCCTAAATATAAAAATAATAATTTTTATATAGATTTTCATGAAATATATCAAGACGTTCTTGTTGATTTGAAAAGTCATAATTATGAGCAATTTACTGATTCGGACACGTACTATTCACCAGAAATTTTAAAAATAATGATGAAGAAATATATTCCTTATTTACCTTTGTGGTCAGGACTAATGAGTACACCCTTTAATAAGAGATACAGTAACGCTCCTGTAGAAAGTTGGAATAATATTTTGAAAAACATAATATTGGAAATAGAAAAATATGTAAAAGTAAGTCGAGTTGTAAGGAAATCGAGATATTATATTTTATCTGTAATAAAAGAAACTAAAAATTGTATTCCGAAAACGAAATTAAATGTAGTAAACCGTAAAAACGAGAGCGATTCATCGATGAAAGAAGTATGGGGTAGGGCAACGTCAAAGCAAAATAAGAACTTTACATATTTTAAGATGTCCAATTTACAAAAATTACAAAAAACTTTTCTCATGTCGATAATGAGATAATTTCAGTTGTAAGTGATAAAAGGGATACCAATTCCGTCTTGTGGACCACTATTGAAGAACATAATATTACCGAAAATCAAAATTCGCCAATTGAACCCCCAATGTTCTAGTAAAAGATTTCAGATATTATATAAATATTGACAGGAATTTTCCTGTGTGCTATTTCTCTAATAGTAAATTACACGTAGAAGACTTTCTTTCAATTTCAGAACATCAATTGACTTATATCACTCCTATAGCAGTTCAGCTTTGCCTAGAAATAACAAACAACGTGTATAACAAAGATGGAAAAACAATTCTGTTAAGAGTTGGAAATATATCTTCTGCTATTGATGTTAAGGAATATGACAAAGCTTGTATCAACTATAAACCATACTTTATACTAAAAAGCTATAAGATATTAAAAATTGACTTCTGCAATCGTAATGTTACTTTGTATAATGGTTCTCGCGAGCAATGTGAGTGTATCCTGCAAGATATTGGTGAATGTTTTAACCACTATAATATTGACACTTTTCCTTGTTCTGACGAAGTGAATACAGGTATGTATATCATAAAGTGTTTTGAGGAGGATTTAAAAGTGGCTACAGCTAGCCGAAATTGTAGACAGTGACTAATCGCTAGCTTGTAGACTAACGCGACGGGCGAAGCGTGCGGGAGCAACATTTCATAGGCGTACTAAATTGGAATGTGATCAGGCATAAAAAATATACAAAAATGACAAAAGTAATTGCATTACAAAACATCCTTTATTTTTAGAGTAGAAACAGTGATATAACAGTTTTTACCAATTTCCAGGCGTTAGATAATACAAATAATAAGAATATTTCAAATTTTAAAGTTTTTATCTTGTATTATCAATTACACAAGGTCGAAAATAATAGAGAGTGACTAATTCACAACACAGAGATGAGTACGGAAGATACGGGTGGTATGATTACCTAAGCGTGTCACTTGAGAAGAGTTAAAGCACACAAAATTATCAAATATAAGTTGACGTCAGCTGAACCTAGCACATTAACAATTTACTTTAAATGTGCTTGTGTCATCCTCTCTACAAAGCCGTTCTTTTGGACGGCGATTGCCTACCACCTCCCTTACACCGACATGATGCGCACTCCGCGGATATCACACTTAAGCCTTGTCCTTATGGACGCGAAATTCACGGATTTTTGCACGAATTTTGCAACTTCTGTTTTAATTATTTATGGTGGAAAAATTTAAACTTTTGACAATTGCATTTTGCGAAACGGTCAAAAGCTACAAATATTATTGCCCATTTAATTATTATGTGGTGTTAATAAATTTGTTTTGAGCATCTGATAATCTATCATGGTAGTTTCACAATGAATATGATAGATAATGTTACAGGTAGTTGACAAAATTTGTTACAAATAGAGGTTTTTCCACCATTAAATAAATTGCGCAAATATTTGCCATATCGTACCGCTTTCCATATGACCTTCATACGTCCATGTTTCGTCAAAATTTAATATATTCTTTGATCCAGATCCTTATTTTTTAAAATTTATTTTAAATAGTTTCTTCACTATATCACTAAGTATTTCGTTCTTTCTATCAGTATACTCTTTTCGATTTATACGGACTAAGTTTCATCTTGTAAGATATAGCAAATAAATTTTTTTTTTTTTTTTGGAAATGTCGTTTTAAAAATACAATCTTCCTTCTGCGAGTTTCCATCACTTTCCGTTTCACAGCTGTACTTCTTTACCACTTTTTTATTTGCACACGTATGCTATTCACGTACAATATTGTTAATGAAATACATATTTCAACATCACTTACACTCATATTTTGACCTCGCGCTCTAAACTCTTCATACATATCATCATCTAATATTTCTCACTTCGATCAAATCACTAATAAAATTAATTACATTCATAATTAAATTAACGAAAAGACATACCCGAAATTTTGCCCGCCCGAACGATATACCCGCCCATAATACCGCTGGAAATGAAACAGTTGGATACAACAATTCGTCTCAGCCAATCAAAAGCAGCAGCGCATGTGTACTAACTGCAGCGCATGCGTAGCAGAAGCTGTGTAATTGGGTATGCTCTCAGAGATATGCGGCACACGATTTTGTAGGAATAATATACGGGTTGCATGTATACTTCTTTGTGATGACTGCTGTAAATTGTGGGCAGGTTTATAACATTAGTCACTCTACAATTTCGGCCGCTGACTATAATACATTCAATACTGACCAACAATTTATTGGAATTTCTCATCCACACTTTATGTTGTGCGAGGATAATTATTCGGACAAGCTAAAAGTGCTACTATTAAAATATTAAAATAATGTAAAAACATGCTTATATCGTGGAATCCAGGAACAGATTTTACCTGAAGTGAATTCAATGCGATTTATATTTTCAATGGATGCACCTCGTATGTTTAACTGAAGAATTATATTCGTCAATTTATGATAGGGATGTGTGTTTTGAGTGTAAATTGTGTAAAATATATTTAAAACGCAATTTCCGCAATTACAAATTAGACAAAAAAATCATAAACGATCAGATAGAGACTTGATAAAACCGTTAATAAAAACAAAAGTTGGAAAATAGCTGACTACTCGGGCATGCATTTTTCACACTGCCAGATAAAAAGTTTATATTATATTGAAAATTATGTAACATTGAATGCAAAACAATGGCTGAACAATTTTATTATAGATTTATGTTTAAGGTAAGGTAACGTATCAAATGTGGTTTTACGAACAAATTGCGATATACTTGAGCAAGCAGAAATTATGTCGCAGGGAGAATTAAGTGTAGTACCCCAATTGCATGGAACATTGCTTATGCCTGTAAATACTGGTAATAACCATTGGTGTCTAGCTGTAGCTGACACAACTAATAAAACATTTTCGTATCTAGATCCCAAAGGCGAAAGAGACCAGAAAACGTCGACTTTTATGTCTTATTTCTTAACAACCTATCTTAAATGGGGGCTTCGAGAGGGTAAAAGAGTTAATTTGACATGGAAAAAATATAGTGATGCTTGGAACTGCGGCGTATATGAAAACTAACTCTTCTACTACAATGACAAAAGCAACAATGTCTTGATGAAGTGACTTCATCATTATGACCTTCATTATAATCATAATCATCACCAGAACCATCAATATCATCGTCGTCATCTTTATCAACGTCATCATCCTCATCATCGTCTAGGAATCGAACACCAACCTTGAAGTCAGTAAACCGAGACGCTACACCTTGAGCGACAGTGGTATATAATTAGCGACTCAGTACACTAGTCACTATCCTCTGCAACTCACCATAAAAATAAACAAATGAAATATGTAAATAAAAATTTCCATAAAATCATTGCGAAATGGTATGTTCCACATGATACCATAACGAACCCTCGAGCCCAAACTGCCCGGAGAAGCTCTAGAAATGCAAAATTATATTTGAAATTTTTGCCTGACGTTCGTGGACATCGTCAAGAGGCCGCCATTCTGCCTTGCATCTCTCTCACGCATTTATTATTTGTGGCGTGGACCCATCAAAAAAGAAAAATATATAAAAAAACATTCAAGCAAAGATTGAACGCGCGTCTTTTTACATATTGTTTCAAAAATTCAAGATGGCACACTCTATAGGTTTTGAGAGTTTTTTATATATTATGGAGAGAAAATTCGTTTCTGAAGTTAAGCGTAAATTCTACTTCTCATACGGGTTTTTGAAAAAAAAAAACTAATAGCAATGATCGAAAAAGCATATCCTTTTACATATTTTGTGAAAAATTCAAGGTGGCACACACTATAGTTTTTGAGTAAAAATTATTTATTATGGAGCGAGAACTCGTTTCTAAAGTTAAGCCTAAATTCTACGTCTCGTACGGGTTTTGAAAAATACTAATAGCAGGGATCGAAAGCGCATGTCTTTTTACATATTCTGTGGAAAATTCAAGGTGGCACACACTATAGTTTTTGGGAAAAAAATTATTTATTATGGAGCGAAAATTCGTTTCTGAAGTTAAGCCTAAATTCTACGTCTCTTACGGATTTTTGCAAAAACTAATAGCAAGGATCGAAAGGGCATGTCTTTTTACATACTTTTTGAAAAATTCAAGGTGGCACACTATATAGTTTTTGAGAAAAGAATTATTTATTATGGAGCGAAAATTCGTTTCTGAAGTTAAGCGTAAATTCTACGTCTCGTACGGGTTTTTGAAAAAAACTAATAGCAAGGATCGAAAGAGCATCTCTTTTTACATATTCTGTGAAAAATTCAAGGTGGCACACTCTATAGTTTTTGAGAAAAAAAAATATTACGGAGAGAAAATTCGTTTCTGAAGTTATGCGTAAATTCTACAACTCGTACGGGTTTTTGAAAAAAACTAATAGCAGGGATCGAAAGGGCACCTCTTTTTACATATTTTGTGAAAAATTCAAGGTGATACACTATAGCTATTGAGAGAAAAATTATTTATTATGAAGCGACAATTCGTTTCTGAAGTTAAGCCTAAATTCTACGTCTCGTATGGGTTTTTGAAAAAAACTAATAGCAGAGATCGCAAGAGCATGTCTTTTTACATATTCTGTGAAAAATTCAAGGTGGCATACACTACAGTTTTTGAGAAATTTTTTTTATTATAGAGCGAAAATTCGTTTCTGAAGTTAAGTTAATAGGAAAGATCTCTAAGGAAGTATTAATATTGTAGTATTGTCCTATAGTTACGGGTGGCGCAGAAGGTCTATTAATTATATTGACCCCTTGCCGCTCCACCTAAATGACACCGTCGATTACCAGAAACGTTTCTGAACAAAAACGTTTCTAACTTCACACATTTATATACGGTCTACCGGCTGTGGGGGTCCGACACACTGACCGATTAGAATCTAAATTTTAAATAATTAAATAAAGCACAAGAGTACTTTTTAATGACAAATTTAAAATTGTAAAATGTATAATGTGTTAATTTTACATAAAATAACTAGAACAAAAAATAGTAATGCTTATGCAACTTATTTGACACATATTTTTAAAAGAGAAATTAAGGTATCTATCAAAAGTTAAACTATTCAAGAACCCCTATTTCCTAACAGAATATGGGCGCTTAGTTATAAAACTCTCTGTGTATGCCTGTTCTCGACTTATATAATAAAAAGGTATAAGAGCTAAGGAAAGCTGAATTATGAATTTTAACAGCATATTCTTAGTTCTTTACCATTGCTCCTTCTAAAAATACCTCAGATTTCGATCTTTAGTGTCTGAACCCCTTTAACTGAAGTTATTGGTATCTGAAATACTTCCCAATTCAATTATGAACTTTCAAAGAAATGTCCTTTGTAACTCTGCCTTAGCATTAAACCAATCTATTTTTAAATTTTTGCACGCCTTGGATTCTTGCTCTGATTAAAGTAGCGTTCGAACTTCTGGATTAAGTAAATATAATACTTTGGGTGGAAATTCAAGATAAGGTATACAAAATTGGTAGGTGCAATTAGTGAAAAGTTTCTTACACTCATTATAAAAGAAGAAGCATTTTATGTAATTAACTATTGGGAGATTACATAGAAATATATTTGAATTGTTTTTTTATCCAATAAATAGAATCAACGATATTGCAGAGTTTTTTAATCTTTTTTATAACTAATGCTTCTTTAAATATATTCATTTCAAATATATTGTGGTAACGGGTACATTGTACCAGTTACAAACACATTGCAAAACAAAAATGTCACACACTGGATAATCTTATTTACATAAAACTTACTTGCAGTGTAGTTGCTGTAAGTATGGTATAAATTTTGCTTTTCTCGCAGAGTGCTGGTTTGGAAAAATGGTTTATTTAGGTAATCATAAAAAGAAAATACCCAAATATTTTGTACGATTGAAATTATGAAACTCATAATTCCTTTTTAATATAAAGGTTGTTCAGTTACCAATCGGCCAAGCGCTACAAATCTACCATAAAAATCCAAAAAATAGTGCAATTCAATTTTTGTCAAAAAATATTTCGTCTTCGAGATGTTGAAATCAAAATAAATTCTATTAATTTCAAACGTATCTCGAAAGCATTATTCTTCTAATTTGATAAGAAGACTAATATCCCAGTTTTTCATTCTCAGCACCAATTTAATGCGCAAGAAAAAACTTACTGAAGCGCTAACTTTGGTCTGGAGGTAGTTTTATAAAAAAAATTAATTTTGCTTCTCTGTATAAAGTACAAATAATGATGAAAGGATCGCTGTGTACAGAATATGACGTCGGGGTAATGATGTCAACGACAGCGCCTGCAGTGGACATAAATTGCGTTAGAAGGAGGGATTCCGCCGCTACGAAAAAGGATGGCGCCACGGGTATTTACTTTGTTGAATTTACAACTTTATTAATACTAAAGTATTTTAAAATTTCTCTTCACAGATATATTTTAGACATTGCAAAGTAGGTAATGACACATTTGTTGTCAGATATTTTTATTGTATAAGCCCAATAAACGCATTTTTAGTTTTAAAATGAAAGTCAAATAAAAAGTTTCTAACTTGTTTATTCCAAACTGTATTACCTATAGATTCTAGAATAGACCTTTCTACACAACTTCTCAAAGACAAATTTCAATACGAGACTTATTTTAGAATATGTAAAGTTTACAAAATCGGAAGTTTTTCCCTCCATATTGTTTACATATTCTCATATTCTCTTAGGAATTAGGAGGTGTTACACGCTTTACATTTAGTTCAGCTTCTATGACACAGATGTCACTAACACGTTTTCATTTTGTCACGTTTTATGGGGAGAATCAGTGGCATCGTATTTGATTGATTGAATATAAATATACATTAATTTAATATACGTAACGTACCTACCCACTTTGATTTCCAACATATGTATATGTATTTAAAAAATTATAAAATTGTTATTTAATGAGTAAGTGTAAAATACAGTCTTTTTTTACACATTATTAACATATGGTAGGCATACCACCCGCAGATCTTCCTTCGGTTTCTCGCAATCTTTCCGTATGTGTTTTGGGTTAATCACTAGAACATCCGGTTCACCATGGAGGAAGAAAACGATGGTAAGCTGGCGTTTCTCGATTTTGGTAAGTAGGAATGAGGATCGGGTGGCCCATAGTGTGTACAAGAAACCCACCCATACTGATAGGTACCTACAAGCAAATTCGAATCATCACCCGGCACAAAAAAGAACAATAAAACATTGGTCAACAGGGCTAAGACAATCTCTGACCCAACACATTTAGACAATGAACTAAAACATCTGTCTGATGTTTTACAAGCGAATGTTTATAAAGAACGGGATATAAACCGTGTGATTAACCCAAAACACATACGGGAAGATTGCGAGAAACCGAAGGAAGATCTGCAGGTGGTATGCCTACCATAATTATGTTAATAATGTGACAGATCGCATTGCGAAAATGCTCCAAAGAAAGGGGTGAGGACAAGATTTTTGCTCACCCGAAAAGTCCAACAGGAGTTGAAGCCAGTGAAAGATCGGTTAGATCCTCTTTTCACTCCTGGAGTATATCGCATCCCTTGTGAATATGGCAAGACTATATAGGTATGATACAGAGATAGGTTGTCATAAGGAAAAAGGAATATAAAAGGGCCTAGTCGCGGGGGTTGAGCCTGAGGCCTCGCCCACCTGCCGATTGCACAGGTCCGAACTCACTTGTGCCACCACCCGCATTACACGGTCGATGACTAATAACAGCGTGGCCACGTCTACTGGGTTGCCGACCTATGACGAGCGGCTCTCGAGGCGAGCTTCAGGCCCCGCCCACTACCCAACGGCGCAAGTCCGTAAGTGCTCGTACCACTCCCTATGTCACACGATCGATGCTTGGCCACGCCTTCGCGGCTATTCAACCGTGACGGGACGTGCGTCATTGCTGATATCGACCTTGAGGCCCCGTCCACTGCCTGTTTGCGCAAGTGCAGAGGCGCACGCAGCTGCACCCACATTACGAGATCGCTAACGAGGTCCCAATCGGCCTCAGTCGCGGCAAAGCTTTTGCAGAGTCACCACTGAAGATGCCGACAGTGAAGAGCGGCGAAACGTTTGGAAATATGAGATGCGACCAGTTACAGCGGCGGCTACGGAACACCTCGGACGACCACCATGATCCGAGGAACGGTTCCGTCCGTAGCAGTCGCAATACCAACAATAGGAACCGAAATCAATATATGGACGGGCCTAGAGACACCGATAGCGGGTCTGTTCCCACAGAGCCTAGCCCTAGAACAACCAGGGTAGGTAAAAGATATCCGGCTAATGCTAGGTATGTGCATTTTAACTCTGTTTCTGGCAGCTACCAGTTACCGAGGTCACGGCACAACAACCCGGAAAATCACAATGTATCAAATTACACAACTGACCGTGTGTTTAGTATTCATTATTTTTTTGTTTTGTTTACGTTTAATATAATTTATAATTAAGTAAGTAATTGTTGGTTGCATTCAAATAGAACCCGCTATTTCTTTATATTTTTTTGTTTTCTTTTTGTATAGTACCTTTTTGCGCGATATAGGCTTGCGACTACTATACTACACACTCATGTTCGAGACGCTACCTAACGCGCTATATTAACGCTCGCTAAACTTTGCTTCAAATTTTTGAAAAATTGCCTTGTGTGTGTGCCGCTTGATTCCCGTTCCTGTGCTAGCCTGTGCTTTCCTGTATTGCATAGCTCTGACGAAGACTGAGGGCCCTCGGAAGCCATCACCATTGGAAATTCGGTAAGTCGCAAGCTTCGCTTTTTTCAAATTTCAAATTTACGTGCCAAGTTCCATTAAGCTAGAGCTGTGGAGAATTTTAGTAAAAACATTTTTCATTTTGGTCCTTCGAACCGCGATTACGTAATATTTGAATGCAATTAAGTAATTTCTACAAATTTAAAAATATTCAGTTTTTAAAAATAGCCGCCATATTAGTTCCAATATTGCCGTTACAATTTCCACGTGGTTCGTCTTGCCCTTGCTTCGCTAGATCTTGGTGAAGGAGTGGGAAAATTTAATTGCGCACGCTTCTTGAGTTTGAATCGCCGCACGCAGTATTAGTTAAAAATTTGATCGCTGGCATTTATCAAATTCCGGTTAGTACCGCTAGTTTTTGACATTTGACATTTTGTTTACCTGCTTAGGAATTGCTTCAGTGTTCGCTATTCATTGTTTCTCGCTTACCTACTCGCATAAAATATTTAAGAACTTATTATTATTGCATACTCTTTTCATCGTTATTATGGCTGAAAAGATTAAGAAAATTAAAGCTTTACGCCAAGTTGAAATTTATAAACTTGAAAATATACTGCAGACTGCAGAAAATGCTCGCACCGAAGTTAACGCACGTGATTTGTTTAAAGTTATGCATTCTTCTATTGAGGATATTAAATCGGAATTTAATAAACACGATGCCGCTTTAATTAACATAATTTTTACTGAAGAAGATGAATTTAAAGATGCTGTTGCAGTAATGGCTGATTTTGATAAAACTTTCTTCCAAATTTTAACAATTTTTAATGCTTTGTTCTGTACAGATGAACCTAAAGTAAATATCGCTGAAATTTCTAGTCACGTTAGTCTACCTAAACTCCAATTACTTAAATTCAAAGGTGATATTGAATCTTTTCCCGCGTTTATAGATATGTTCAATTCAATAGTGCATAAAAATTCTAAATTAACTCCTATTGATAAATTTAGTTATTTGATATCATCACTAGAAGGTCCCCCACTCAAAATAGTTAAATGTCTACCAATGAGAGCCTCTAATTATGAAATTGCTTATAACAGTCTTGTTAAGCGTTATCAAAATAAACGGTTGCTTGCTCAAGCACATTGGTCTGCTATAGAGGATGCTCCGGTACTGCGTTCTGAAAATCCACATGATTTACGTAATTTATTAGACATATTTTCCGAAAATTTAGAAGCCCTTCAAGAATTACAACATCCTGTAGACCATTGTGATTTTATTTTGGTACATATGTTGTTAAATAAAATACCTCAAGAAACTGCTACCCGATTTGGGTTGCTTCACAGCGATACTTCTGATACTATGCCTAAGTATAAGGATCTTTCTATATTTCTCACTAACCATTGCAATGCTTTAATTACCGTCAAACGCTCTTATAAACCTAAGAGTAGCTCTAAAGAATCGATTAAAGATGTATCCATGCGCCATATGTCTACTTCTAAATCGTTTTTAAGTACTACAACTTCTCACAATTGTATACTTTGCCATAATAATCATATTATATATAAATGCCCAGACTTTAATGCAAAAGTCCTCAAGATCGCTTTCAGTTTGTGAAACAACATAAACTGTGTGTTAACTGTTTAAGTCATGTTCATAAAACTATAGATTGTCAGTCTAGTTCTTCTTGTAGAACTTGTAAGAAGAAACACCACTCGTTGTTGCATTTTAATCACCCTGTTGATTCTAACAATATACAAAATTTGCCTTCAACTAGTGAACAAGCTTCTGTAAATGTTTCGCAATCCGAAAATGCCACACAAGCACTAACTAGTTTTTCCCAAACGCCTTTAGATGTGTTACTCGCAACTGCTTTAGTTAAAATTCGTGATATTTGGGGAAATTACCAAACGCTTCGCGCTATTATTGACACTGGTTCACAAACAAGTTTTATAACTGAAAAATGCACCAATCGCTTAGGTTTGCCTAAAAATAAAATTTGTTCTGAAATACAAGGCATCGGTGAAGTTGGAATAACTTCTCAATTAGGATGTGTTTCTCTATTAGTTTACTCTGTAAATGAAAATACATCTCTCCCTGTAAATGCAATAATTTTGCCCCGCATTTGTTCTGATCTTCCTCGCGCTGCTATCGCGAAAGAAAATTGGAATCATATAAAATGTAACGCTCGCTGACCCTGAATTTTACAAACCACGCCCCATCGACTTACTACTAGGTGCTGATCAGTTTCCATTAATTATGCGAAATGGTCGTGTTTTCGGAAAAAATAATGAACCGGTTGCAGTCAATACTATTTTCGGTTATATACTGATGGGTAAATTTGAAAATAACCAATTTCATTCTAACCTTCAAACACTTTTATGTCAAATACAACAACCCGCGCTAGATGAAATTTTACTTAAATTCTGGGAAAATATTCCGAAAAAATCTATAATTTCGCCTGCTGATGAATTATGTGAAAAAATATATTTAGAAACAGTTTCCAGAGACTCATCGGGCCGATATAGTGTAGCTTTGCCTTTTCGTAACGAGGAACCATATTTTTCCAATAGTAGAGAAGCCGCTTTAAACTCTTTTCTCTCATTAGAACGCCGTTTGTTAAAAAATCCCGCACTCTATACAGAATATTCTAATTTTTACAAGAATATTTGGATTTAAATCATATGGAACTAGCAACCAATGACATACATAACTTCAGATAAATCCTTTTATATTCCACATCATTGCATTTTTAAACCTGATAGTCGTTCCACCCGCCTTAGAGTAGTTTTCAACGCGTCTTTTAAAGTTAATAATGTATCTCTGAATGACACCCTTTTTGTGGGACCGAAGTTACAGAAAGATATCGTACAAATTTTATTAAATTTTCGCTTACATGAAGTTGCTTTAACTACTGATATCTGTAAAATGTATCGCCAAATCGTAGTAAAGCCAGAACACCAAAATTATCAACGCATTTTGTGGCGTTTTGATCCTTCACGCCCTGTATTAGATTATCGTTTACGTACGGTTACCTATGGGGTTTCTTCCGCACCTTATTTAGCTTTGCGTACTCTCTTACAATTACCTGAAGAGGAAAAGTCATACTTTCCCCGCGCTTCAGAAATTCTGAAAAATGACACTTATGTTGATGATATTGTATCTGGTTGTTCCTCAGTTAAAGATGCTATATCTTTACAGGGTGAATTAACGAATTTATTAAAAAAAGGTGGGTTTCAACTTCACAAATGGGCAACTAATAAACCAGAAGTATTATCTAACTTACCTTCAGAATTAATCAATCCCGCTTCTCTTTCTCTGGATAATGATGAAATCACTAAAGTTTTAGGTTTGTGTTGGCAACCTTCATCGGATTCATTTACGTATAAAATTACATCTATTGAAAAATCTTGTACAAAACGACATATTTTGTCTGAGTTAGCAAGAATATTCGACCCGCTTGGTTTTTAACTCCTGTAACGTTCTCAATAAAATATTTGATACAAAAATTATGGGTTTTAGGTCTCAACTGGGATGATGAACCGTCAAATGAAATAGTTCGCGCTTGGAATCGGTACAAATCAGAATTGCCATTAATAACTAATTTTAATTTGCCTAGATATATTAAAATACCTGAATTAAACCACAATAAAATAGAACTTCACGCTTTTTCTGACGCTAGTGAACGTGGCTATGCTTCTGTGTTATATTTACGCACTTGTGTTGATGATATGTATTTAATTTATTTTCTCTGCTCTAAGTCTAGAGTAGCGCCATTAAAAACTATGACTATTCCCAGATTGGAATTATGCGCCGCAGTCTTATCCGCTGAATTAATTGATTTTGTTTTAAAAACCTTCGCTAATAAAATTTATTTCTCTAAAATATTTTCATATACAGACTCCACTATAGTTCTATCGTGGATAAAAAGTCATCCACATAGATGGAAATCTTTTGTAAGTAATAGGGTGAGTTACATTCAAGAAAGAGTAGATCCGCTAAACTGGTATCACATAATGTCTTGTCAAAACCCGGCCAATATTGCCTCGCGTGGTGCTTCTCCTTCCGAGTTGTTAACCAATTCATATTGGTGGGCCGGTCCCGAATTTCTTAAGAAATCCGAAGATGATTGGTCTAATTTGCCAAATAACTTTATTGACACCCCTGAAGTACTTGTTGAAGAAAAGAAAAATATTGCACTCATTGTTTCGGTGCATAATAATTTTTTAGAAAATTTAATAAGTAATCATTCGTCTCTAAATTCTATTAAACGCATTCTAAGTTACATCTTACGCTTTACAAATAATTGCCGCTTTCCTAAAGAACAACATAAAGGACATTTTTCTTTTAAGGAACTTCACAATGCTTTAATGACTTTAGTTAAATATGAACAACAAAAGGCTTTCTCTGAAGAAATTTCTAATATTACCAAACATAAAAAACTTCCAAAACCCTTCCAAAAATTAAATATTTTCCTTGATGAAAAGGAAATTCTAAGAGTGGGTGGAAGATTGCACTATTGTTCGCTTGCTTATGATAAAAAGTATCCTGCGTTATTGCCAAGAACTAGTAGATTGACTTATTTAATAATTGAAAATATACATTTAACATACTTTCATGCCGGTCTCCAGACTGTTCATTTTCTTACTCTTCAAAATTTTTGGATTTTATCCGCTAGGCGCGCTATTAACCATGTTTTATCTAAATGTACAAAATGTTTCAAAGTCAATCCTAAACCTTTTCAACCTTTAATGGGTAATTTACCTAATCCCAGAGTGTCGCCAAATAAACCATTTTCACACTCTGGTGTAGACTACGCTGGTCCTTTTCACATAACCTTAAGTAAAAATCGCGGAGTTAAGACAAGTAAAGCCTATGTGTGCTTATTTATATGTTTGTCGACAAAGGCTATTCATATCGAACTAGTATCCGATTTAACCGCAGAAGCATTTTTGGCTTCTTTACGTCGATTTATTGGCCGTCGCGGACGTGTAAGTCACTTGTACAGTGACAACGGTACGTGTTTTGTTAAAGCCAATAAAGAATTACTAAATTTGACACGCGACGCAGCTTCGTCTGAGTCTATAGAATGGCATTTCATACCTCCTTCTGCGCCACATTTTGGTGGACTGTGGGAAGCTGCCGTTAAGTCTATGAAAAAACATTTAATTAGAGTTATTGGTTACCAAGTCTTAACATATGAAGAATTTTACACTATCCTATGCCAAACCGAAGCAATTCTTAACTCGCGCCCGTTAACGCCCTTAAGTTCAGACGCAAATGATTTTTCAGTATTAACCCGGGTCATTTTCTTACTATGGAACCGCTTACTGCTGCACCCGACTCCGACTTAAGTCATATTAAATTGTCACATCTCAACCGCTGGCAGCTGTTGCAACGAATTCACCAAGATCTTTGGAAGCGTTGGCATGCGGAATACCTACATACGTTGCAACAACGGCAAAAATGGTTACAAAATTCTGTTTTACCTGAAATTAATTCTTTAGTGTTAATACAAGATGATACACTGCCTCCGTTAAAATGGCGTCTAGGCCGAATTAGTGCTCTATATCCAGGAGCTGACGGAGTTGCTAGAGTTGCAGAAGTTACTACTGCAAATGGAATCATAAAAAGACCATTAGTCAAACTTTATCCTCTCCCTGTTTCTGTCTTCGAAAATGCATAGCATTTTGGTGGGCCAGAATGTTTAGTATTCATTATTTTTTGTTTTGTTTACGTTTAATATAATTTATAATTAAGTAAGTAATTGTTGGTTGCATTCAAATAGAACCCGCTATTTCTTTATATTTTTTTGTTTTCTTTTTGTATAGTACCTTTTTGCGCGATATAGGCTTGCGACTACTATACTACACACTCATGTTCGAGACGCTACCTAACGCGCTATATTAACGCTCGCTAAACTTTGCTTCAAATTTTTGAAAAATTGCCTTGTGTGTGTGCCGCTTGATTCCCGTTCCTGTGCTAGCCTGTGCTTTCCTGTATTGCATAGCTCTGACGAAGACTGAGGGCCCTCGGAAGCCATCACCATTGGAAATTCGGTAAGTCGCAAGCTTCGCTTTTTTCAAATTTCAAATTTACGTGCCAAGTTCCATTAAGCTAGAGCTGTGGAGAATTTTAGTAAAAACATTTTTCACCGTGAAAGCCTAAAAACTACTATAAGTATTCTCATCTTGTTTTTTCTCATTTCTACTTTTCTCATCTGTTTCATTGTTTTCATTATTATCTCTTTCTGTTATGAGACGAAAATCACTACACAAATTAATAATGCACTAACGGGGTAACCAACATGAAGCCAACTTAAAGGTGACACAAAATAATAACATCAACAAATGATGCTTGCGCAATTTTGGTGGTTTAGTCTCATAACTCACAAGTTGATGCCTAGGTAGATGGCGACGCCACCATATGTAACCCAATCGGATTCCAAAAATGTCCACTGACTCAGTAACACTTTTTGGAGAGGCCACCAGTTACTGTAGTTTAACAGATTTGAGTTTCTTTAGTGTACCAAGACTCCTAAATTACTGAAAAAATTGTCGGTTACAATTATTCATTTAAAATATAATAATAATTACACTCTGTACTGTAAATTGTGTCTCAAACAAATTTCGATTTTCATAATTTGCATGAATATAATGGAAATAAGTATCAGTTTTTTTTTCTGTTTCTGAACATGGTCTCAGTTACTTCTGCAAAAAATCATTAAATTATTAAACTGCACGAAGCAACATTCTGATCATCAAATTTATCAATTTTAAATTTAACCCATTGATAATGATTAATAAAATAATTAGTTGCGTGGAAAACTTCAAAATATTTTTTAAAACAGTTGGAAATATATATTATAAAGTACTTTTGAAATTGTATTTATAAAAAAACGATGGTTATTTTCTAATTGGGTGGGCCAAAAATAAGCCCTCCACTGCGTCCTTATAGCCTACTTTGGCTCGTGCCCATATCATACTTCAGGTTCTTTTTCAGCCAATAACTTTAGTAGGTGAGATTCTGTCTAGATCTTCTGGCAAGAGATTCATCTTGCCAAATATGGAAAAATTTTGTCTATTTTCCTGCTGAACAGAGAGATAGTATTTATTCTGCCGATTCTTCACTCTCCAAACACAAGCGGCATTTAGTCTCTTCAGCCAAGCCCAACTTGTGCATGTGAATCCTTAACCGGCAGTATCCAGTATATGGGTCAACTAGTCTTTAGGTTTAGCCTATTTAACTCTATCAAATTTTTAACTCTCTTTGTCAATGGATTCCTTATGAACGCCTTCGAATCAGCTAATGTTGGGAATCGAGATGATTGCTTTAAAAGTAGCCGAAGCTATGCTAAGAGCCGGGTACGGACCAATGGATTTGGAAAAAGCACCTTACCTTGGTAACAAGTCCACCACCTCGTTTCTCTGGATACCTGCATGACCAAGTATCCAAAGTAGAGTTACTCTGTTGCTTGTTACCAACCGTTCCAGAAACTATCACCGAATTGCATTGGCAGGATCTAAGTACTTTTAAAGCTGCTTGGCTATCGAAAAGATTTTTATCGACGTGCATGTATTTAGTTTCACAAGCAGGAGACATTGTAATATATATATTCAGGGAACAGTATATTTAAGGTGTTAAATTGCTGTTTGCAGTCGCTCCTGTAACTCAAATTCAACATAATCCTAAGGATCTTTCTTTGATCTGCAAAGACAATGATAGATGTCCCCGTACAAGTATCGCGTAACATATATTAGAGTGTATAGAACTGTAATATGCTGTTTTTAGAGTACTTAATGAGATTTTGGAGTAAATACATGTACAGGGTGAGTCATTAATAATGGTACATAGCTTAAGGGCAGATTGTTAACGTCAAAATAAAGATATTGAGCACAACATGCCTTATTTAATTATTGTTCCTTTTCATTCTACAGAGTTTTATAGTTGAAAAAATGCTATATTTTAAGAAGGTATGGATCGATTGTTTTAAAAATTTGTAGTGTTATGTTTTTTGAGGTTTCAATTACGAATATGCAAACTATGTTGAGGTTACGACTAGGGGGCGCTAGTTATTGTACTGTCGATATAAAAATATGTCTAACTTTTCGTATTTTATACTTTTGAATTTTTTAATAAGAAACTATTGAACTACCTTCAATTCTAAATAGAAAAGGTATACCTGTTATAAATCGATAAACTCAACCGTTTTCGAGAAACAGACGATTTAAGTTTTTGAGGGTAAGCTATGTACCATTATTAATGACTCTGTATTTAGATACCTTTTTACAACTATAAGCTGTATTTTGTTCCCAAAGTAACTTAGAATCAGGACAGACTGCTAGGAATCTAACATGGTCTAATTTTTTGGCCATTATCAATTTCTCGCAAAGTGAATATCATAGTCTCAGTTTCAGTTATATTCAGACAAAGCTTATTACTTGTAAACCAATTCTCTACACTTGATTGTATTTGAGGGATTTCTTTAAGTAAATTATTCAAGCTTTTATTTTTTATAGAAATACTAACTCGTATGTTATGTATCATCAGCAAAGAGTACATTTAAAATATTATATTATATATATATATATATATATATATATATATATATATATATATATATAATTCACCAATTTGTTAAATTATATATATATATATATATATATATAATTTAACAAATTATATATTATATATATATATATAATTTAATTATTATATATATATATATAATTTAACAAATTGGTGATATCATTGATACATATGTCAAAAATAGTTTTGGCCTAGTATAGAACCTTGAGGTACGCCATGTTTAATATTTTTCAAATTTTATTTTATATTATTATACATTACAAACTGCTTAAGGTTTCTGAGATACGACCTTATCAATTATCAACTATCGTGTGTAAACCCGTAAAATTTATTTATTAATGAGAACACTATATGATACACAATTATTAGGGATGTTAAACATAATTAACGTTACTAGAATTTTTAAAACAATAAAAAAACTAATTACAACCATAAATCTACAAATCTAGCAACAAAATTTTATGGCAAAAAACAAACAATTATAACACCCTGTAACCACCTTATTCACCTACCGTATTGAATCAACAATTGTTATATAACAAGCCCCAATTATTTTCATTGATAGAATATGTCAATGAAGTTTGGATATACAGGACTTGCAAAGGCAATTTTGAAAAAAAAAATTAAAAAGGACAATTCGAAAGTGATTCTTCACGGCAATGGAAAATGGTCCACTGTAAAACCTTATAAGGTAGCAAAGCATGCAATCGATAACCGGACAAAAAATGAAAAGAAATTCCTAAGGAAAGAAATAAATAACATACGAGAATAATGAATAGAAATAATCTGTGGTTTTAATTAATAAAATAGTTTGACATATCTGAGGTTACAACAAAATTTTTGACACCTCTTACCCAGTTTCTATATGTTAACACATATGTATGTGCTTTTTATATATTTTCAGGTATTAACAATGTTGTGTGAAACTAACTACTCTGTGGGCTAAAGCCCCAACCAGCGTTGAATTACACCCACAATATCTACCCATATATTCTTTATTATTAGCTTTTGTAACTGCTTCTTGTCCGTTTTGAACTCGTAAGTCATTGGCAGCAGCTATGTTCATTAGCATATCTAGATGGTATCAGAGAGCATACATATGACTTCATTGATAGGAATTGTAGGAGATTTGATTTATATTAGCTTAAAGTACCTTTCTAATACAGTAAAATATGTCTCAGTTAGTTACAATAATTTATTCCTGTATATTTTATATTATACTATTTGTATACATTAGCATTGTTAATAAACTTTTTACTTACTTACTTACTTATACTCACAAATTTAATTTGTGTCTCTTACCCTCAATTTAGTCATGTTTCATTAATCTCTAAGTACTTTTATCTTTGCTAAAAACTTGGTGTTTTGCTTATATCAAATACATGTATCATATACAAGCAAATTCATGAGCGCAGCTAGATTCTTCAGACGGGATGAGCAAGATCTTAATCCATTAAGAGGTAAAAGTAGATTCATCATACATCTTACCTAAAAACAGAATAAAAAATGTGGCATAAGAAAGTGTTTTTAATAAAATAAGTTAAATATTTTAATTGTTTTTATAAGAGCGTGTATTTATTCGCTTGTAGTAAATATGTATACAGGGTGATTCAAAATATATATAAAACAAATTAGGAACAGAGTTTCCGAGTAAAAAATTATTAAAGATGTAGTAATTTCCTGTAGTTTCTAACCAGACCATTCTGAATATTGAAATCCGATTACTTTTTGTAGGTATTAAGTTTTTGTGATGGCAGTCTTTGCATTAGTTTTTGACGTGTCAAAAATGGCTTATATGTATAGCAACTCAGAATTTATGGATATCGTTTTAATTTATGGTGATGTGAAAATGCTGTAGCAGAACGATTTCCCGATAAACATGTGCCAAATGTAGATACTTTTACCGGGGTGTGCACTGAGTGCAAGCGTAGGGCAACGCCAGAGAAATTTGAAACCGAATGGTAGACGAGATGGAGGTCCAGGACGTCCACGGCATATTGCAACACTGTGGCTGGCGTTTCATATGCGAGGCTCAATTATATCCGTATCATGTACAGCGTGGCCAAGCATTAATACCAAGAGTAAAAAATGGGCAACATGGGCCCAAAATTTTGCTTTAACATTAGGTATGTCAAACTGTTTTATTAATTAAAACCATCAATTAATTCTATTAATAATTAATGTCAATAGCGGCAAAAGCAGTTGAATCTGTTGTATAAAATAGGTTCTATAAATTGTTATTTGATTCTTTCCTTGGAAATTTCTTTCCATTTTTTGTCCTGTTGCCGATTGTATGCTTTGCATCTTTATCAGATTTTACAGTGGACCAGTTTCCAGTGCCGTGCAGAAGAGTATCTTTAAATCATTTTCGAAGTTGCATTTTTTACAAAACTGTATTTGTAAGATTCCCCTGTACATTAACATTTTTTTAGGTATATTCTAAATCACCCTGTATATTGTTATCGCTTATATTTATTTATTTTGTGCTGGGGTCATACTGATCTTCTGAGCATTATTTTAATTTTAATGTAATGAGCTCCTGACCTATGCACTAAGAAAAAATAAAGCACACAGAAATACCTATGTAGACCAAATAGAAATATTGTAACCTCTAAACTGGGTCAGCGTAACAACGCGTAACGTAGACAAACAAACTTTATTGTCACTCTTGATTATGCAAGAAATATCCTTCAAACAAACCTCGCAACTGTCAACACTTTACTTTGACGTTTGTCACTCGCGTTTGGCTGCTCAATATAAACTGACAGTGGCGAAACCGATCCTCTTATATAGATTTCTAGGGTTCTAGAAGTTTTCGGCAGTCTCGAGAATCAAATAGAATGTGGCCGAGAATGTTCCAGAAAACGTCAAAATAAAGACATCACAAAAAGTATAAATTGTAACATAAACATAAACGTAATTAAGAAACTAAAGAGGTAGGTGAGCTTCAATTATAAATTGTATCGTAAACAGGAACATAATTAACAAACTAGAAAGGTAGGTAAGCATCCGTAACAATATTATTCCATATAATTATACATATTAATAAATGCAGAAAATACTTAAATACATAGAACATTACAAATAAAATTTTAAAACGGATACAAAATTGTGTTATGAACCCCAAACAATAAAACACACTTGAATACGTAAAATATATACATTAAATAATTGTAATATTTAAATTTTTCTTTTAATCGCGTATTCGTAATATACTATTTCTTCTTTATCTTGTTTTAAAATAAATCACCCTGTATATTAAAACATACTCATATAAACATATAGAAAATTTCATAAAAACAAAAGAGTAAAATCTTAAAAATGGGACAGACATGTGGGTCACTTATAGATTTACTATTTATATTTGCTTCCTTTAATCTCTTGTTGTTTTTTACCACTGTAGACCAATTTATCTGTACACAAAGTTTATATTTATCCATTAGAAGTCTATGATATTTCGTTTTGCTACGTTGTATGTCCTTCTAAGTTTTTTTGATATTTTTCATATTATAATGCACAATGTTTCATAATGTCCTTAACATTCCTATGCAAGTTTTCAATATTTATAAATATGATGTCTGTCTAGTATTATCCATTTTTAATCTCTTTAATGATTTACCGGCAACTTTTTAATTTATAACTATCAGTACACTTAATATTGAAATACGTGCACACATCATGTAAAAGTATTTCATAAATCATCTGCGACAAAATTAATCAAAATCATTCGTAATAAAATTTTGTGAACGACTGTAAAACATTTTCTCTAGGCTTAACAGTACGAATTCGAAACTTTTACAGTGCCATAAAACGAAAAAGTTTCTCTTAGATCCTTGCTATAAAAAGATGATTAAAAATTGAACTCTGTAGATTACAACTGATACAAGGATAACGTTAAAGTGGAGGAGATAACTAATTAACTTTTTATACCGAACTTTTTCTTTCTGTTTGCTTCTCAAAGAAATTAAAATTTATTTTGCAGAAGTTGATACATTCTTATGTACTTGCGGTACAAGGTAGTCAACTTTCGACACTGGAAAAAACATAATCATAAAATTTGTAGCAGACTATGCGGTGGTTGAAGTTTACACGAACTATAAGTTGTTCCTGCACAATATTAATTCTTGCGATTAGAATGAAGCAAAAGATTAGTATTTGTAAATATTTCCATAATTATTAAATAGTTATACAGGCTGTTGCATAAGTGTATATAAAGGGGGAGGCAAATATTTGTAATTGGAACCTTCCGTAAAAAGTTATAAGTTGCTTAAAAATACAAAAAAAGTCTCTGAATATACAAAGCTACGTTAGAATTTCACTTCTATTAAGAAATGAAGTGTATAAAAATATAATAATGGAAGGGGCGGTTTATTTCACTTTCATATAAGAGCCAGGAAAACGGGAAGCATGCCAGTAAATTATCACGTCATAAGTATTAGTTCCTGTTAAAATTCCTCGGTTTATATTCAATTGTTTTCGAGAAATAAAAAACAAATTATATTCTCTTCTTTTAAGAGACTGTAACTTTTTAGAGGAGGCTGTAATTTAAAAAAATATGTGAAGGAAGGCAAAATTTGCCCAAGAAACTACTTACCAATCCCTGTATAGAACTTATCAAGAAATAAATTACTTACATTTAAATAAACAGAAAGCTCTTTTAAATAGTAAAAAATCATACATTGTTAATATTTTTAGTTGTTTCTTTTTTTACTGTTTAAGAAAGGTATTTTAAGCTAATATGTATCAAATCTCCTACAATTCCTATCAATGAAGTCATATGTATGTTCTCTGATACCAAACATCTAGGTATACTAATGAACATCCACAGACAAAACTCTATTCAATAATTATCTAAAGAATTTAATATATTTACTAACCTCTGGAGTGGGAACTCGAAATTCAACCACAATAGATGAGATCTCACTTATTTCTGCATTTTATTATTAGGATTGCTTCATCAGGTGGCCTCCTTTAACTTGAGTCAAATATCTAACTATAAAGATGATTATACCAATAAATTAAAATTATTTGAAATTGAATGTCAAAATGAAATATCGACAACGTCAAACTGATTAACTGTCAATGAATATCATAACAACCTACTAAAATAAATAAAAATTAATTAAAAAATTTTACCTTTTATGTATAGTTTTTTCATATATTTTCAGGTATTAACAATATTGTGTGAAACTAACTACTCAGTGGACAAAAGCCCCAACCTGCGTTGAATTACACCCACAGTATCTACCCATATATTCCTTATTATTAGCTTTTGTAACATTTTTTTACAGTTTAAGAAAGGTATTTTAAGCTAATATGTATCAAATCTCCTACAATTCCTATCAATGAAGTCATATGTATGTTCTCTGATACCAAACATCTAGGTATGCTAATGAACATCCACAGACAAAACTCTATTCAATAATTATCTAAAGAATTTAATATATTTACTAACCTATGGAGTGGGAACTCGAAATTCAACCACAATAGATGAGATCTCACTTATTTCTGCATTTTATTATTAGGATTGCTTCATCAGGTGGCCTCCTTTAACTTGAGTCAAATATATAAAGATGATTATACCAATAAATTAAAATTATTTGAAATTGAATGTCAAAATGAAATATCGACAACGTCAAACTGATTAACTGTCAATGAATATCATAACAACCTACTAAAATAAATAAAAATTAATTAAAAATTTTACCTTTTAAGTATAGTTTTTCATATGTTTTCAGGTATTAACAATATTGTGTGAAACTAACTACTCAGTGAACAAAAACCCCAACCTGCGTTGAATTACACCCACAATATCTACCCATATATTCCTTATTATTAGCTTTTGTAACATTTTTTACTGTTTAAGAAAGGTATTTTAAGCTAATATGTATCAAATCTCCTACAATTCCTATCAATGAAGTCATATGTATGTTCTCTGATACCAAACATCTAGGTATGCTAATGAACATCCACAGACAAAACTCTATTCAATAATTATCTAAAGAATTTAATATATTTACTAACCTCTGGAGTGGGAACTCGAAATTCAACCACAATAGATGAGATCTCACTTATTTCTGCATTTTATTATTAGGATTGCTTCATCAGGTGGCCTCCTTTAACTTGAGTCAAATATCTAACTATAAAGATGATTATACCAATAAATTAAAATTATTTGAAATTTAATGTCAAAATGAAATATCGACAACGTCAAACTGATTAACTGTCAATGAATATCATAACAACCTACTAAAATAAATAAAGATTAATTAAAAAAATTTACCTTTTATGTATAGTTTTTTCATATATTTTCAGGTATTAACAATATTGTGTGAAACTAACTACTCAGTGGACAAAAGCCCCAACCTGCGTTGAATTACACCCACAATATCTACCCATATATTCCTTATTATTAGCTTTTGTAACATTTTTTACTGTTTAAGAAAGGTATTTTAAGCTAATATGTATCAAATCTCCTACAATTCCTATCAATGAAGTCATATGTATGTTCTCTGATACCAAACATCTAGGTATGCTAATGAACATCCACAGACAAAACTCTATTCAATAATTATCTAAAGAATTTAATATATTTACTAACCTCTGGAGTGGGAACTCGAAATTCAACCACAATAGATGAGATCTCACTTATTTCTGCATTTTATTATTAGGATTGCTTCATCAGTTGTATAACATTCAAAATTATCGTCCGCTTTGCGTTAGTTTGTTAAGTAGCGACTTTTTCATCTTTAAAAAATATTGATCCTTAGGCTACTAAGAATAGATGTTGCAATTTAGATAAATCGAAACGCTTTCACTTACAGTATCTCCAGTGCTTAAATTATTTTAAGTCATGAATAATTATCTAAAAATATTAATGAGCGAGGAAAAATTTTCGGTTATTTATTTATTTAAGTTCGTCGGATATTCGGTAAAAATTCGCACCAAACTAATTGATACAAATGGGGTATCACGACATTTAGACTTTGTAATTGAAAATAATTTAAAGTAGAATATAATAAATAATAAAAACTTAATGTTTTTCTTGGTTTAATTTATATATACGAGTACACCATTAATACTCAGGAATAAAAAAGAATTAAAATATCAAGTTTTCTCAAACAAAATGTCAATCTATAAACGTCAAAATATTTCCAGTGTAATCACATACCACGGTCTATTAACTTAATAGACCGTGATCACATGCAGCTTACCCCAAGGAGGAAGAAAATTTCCAGAAATTTTTTGAATTTCCATAGTAACTGAACAAAATACAAGTATATAATAATTTGTGATAAATGTTGGTGTGAATTTTTCTTTCATAGATCCACTTAAAACTTCGTCCCCTTTCTTCAATTATAACAAATTTTAATAATAATAATAATAATATAGTCTTTATTTTTTTTTGCTTATAAACTCATACTGATATAGGAATGTGTAAGAAATAAGGTTGGCGCCGTTCGGCTGGCCGCCGCTCTTCCACGTAACCAACCAAGTACAATAGTAAGGTAGACAAAAGTGAATAATTGACAACATAAGTTACTTAAGCCTAAATATAACCTATAAATTTACTGCATTTAACAAATAGATTTAGGGCACACCTTGAGACAATATGCAGGATTTGATTCGCTTTTTAAATAAATAAATAGACAAGACAGACTTGATGTGTGCAGGAATATCATTAAAAATTTTATAAGCATTATATGTGAAGCATTTTTGAAACTGAGCCGTTGTATGGTTAGGCACAGTATACATATTTCTCCTTCGAGTAGGCAAATCATGAGTGTCACATCCACTAATAAGCTTATCGTAGAGATAAGATGGTAAAAAGGAATTTTGCAACTTAAAAACAAAACAAGACATATGTTACATAAACCTTTCTTCTAACTTAAGCCAATTAGATTGAGAAAAAGATGTTGTGTAATAATAAGTTGTATAAACAGCATTAACTGCAATAGATAAAAATACGTTGCAGAAAATACAAAATAGTTGTATAACGTATTCTTTTAATCTAAGAAAATATGATCACCTGTCTACATCACAATACGATAAGTAGGATAATATCAGTGAATCACATTAACTGCATTCGGCATCAATATTTAAAGTCAAAAATACATTTAGAAATCAAATAGTGACATGTAAAACTAGTTTCCACATGTTCTAATTCAGAAACTTTGCATAACTTAAATAAAGCGTGATGTCGAAATATGTATATGCCTATAAATAATTTAACTGCATGGTCAATATAAATTCGAAAATAGAATTTTTACTATAGTTATAAAAGTAGTTGAGATATTTAAGATAGAGTATCTAGTTTAATCTAGTTTGGATCGGTCAGTGGCTGTGCGGTTTAAGGCTTCAGTACTTGAATTGAGGTGACTAGATCGCTGTGGGTTCGACCCCCGCAGCCGGATGACCGTATATAAGCTATATTTGTGGAGAGGATTGGCACCCTCTCTGCAGGTATGGTAGGGCGGAAGAATGTTGACTTGGGTCAATGTGAGAGACTGATACCGGTTGACATTTAACTATCCCCCTAATTAATGAGGTTTTCCAGGTGTCCCTCAATCCTGCACTGAATGGTGGTTAGGACATACCAACGTAAGTCGCTCTTGAGCGCAAATGCGGCCTGCTTAATAATAATATGCCCCCCCTCTCCCGCACAAGTCTTCGACTTCTGGGCTAATCCTCGTGATTAGAATGAGGGGTAGATATTATATTATTATTATTATTAAGGTGTCATAAATTATGTTAGTACCAACAATCAGTTTTCGAGGTACTTACTAGGTACTATTAATTTAGAAAAAAAGTTATATCACCATGTATACAAGTTGTATATTATACAATACATGTTGATATAACTTTATTTCTAGTAATAATATTAAAATTGATTTCTAAACGCAGAATTTAATTTGAAACAAAAACTGCTTCCTGACATATTCGCGTATGTTACATGACAAATTTTACTTTTTAAAATTACCTTTTCAACAGATTAAGAAGCTAATAACAAAGGAGTTAAGGAGTTGTAACTAAACTGCACTATCAATTCCTAGAAAACAATTAACATCAGTAAATACTGATTATTATATTTCGGGTCCAGTCCTCAATATTACACAATTGTTTACACTGTAGTACGCGTTAGTTCTACTCCGAGCACAGGGTTTAAAGAGTTTCAAAACCGGTCCTGTCCAACTGGCCTTGATCCCGTCACATTCCGTTGTAGCTTTCATTGTGTTTTTCTGTGCTCCAGAGCGCGGGTCGCCACGACAGCATGATTTGCTTAACAAGGAGTTCTGCAATTTATTATTGTCGTTTGCAATAATTGTAAGTATATAATAGTGTAATATTAACATTTTTAGCATTCTCTTTTAGTCTGCTATGAGTAAACATAAATAAAAGTCTCATAAGAGACAAGAAGCAAATCGCCAAGCGATCGGCTTCCTTAGACACAATGGATTCTGTGAATCAAAAAATTATCAGCGAGATAATAAAGGAGTTGGATGAAGTAGTAAAACGGTAGGTATGCTAGTTTCCATTTATTTTCTAGATAGGTCGAGGGGCCATATTGCCGGCAACAAAGCAAAAGAAGCGCTAGCCGACACACCTTGTCTAGTCACGTAGACGAAATTGTACAGGACCGGCTGGCAGCATGGATTTTAATCTAGACACTGATGCATGTAGCATCTATTCTGCTTATAAAGTGAACGAAGAACCGGGTGTACTGGTTATTCGCAACAATAATATATTATCATCTTTGCCGGATGATATATGTATTACACGATGGATGTGGACGATCGCTTGTCAATTACCCAAGATGGTACAGGGCCCGCTTTAAGAACGGATTTTAATCTAGACACTGATGCATGTAGCATCTATTCTGCTTATAAAGTGAACGAAGAACCGGGTGTACTGGTTATTCGCAACAATAATATATTATCATCTTTGCCGGATGATATATGTATTACATGATGGATGTGGACGATCGCTTGTCAATTACCCAAGATGGTACAGGGCCCGCTTTAAGAACGGATTTTAATCTAGACACTGATGCATGTAGCATCTATTCTGCTTATAAAGTGAACGAAGAACCGGGTGTACTGGTTATTCGCAACAATAATATATTATCATCTTTGCCGGATGATATATGTATTACACGATGCATGTGGACGATCGCTTGTCAATTACCCAAGATGGTACAGGGCCCGCTTTAAGAGCGGATTTTAATCTAGACACTGATGCATGTAGCATCTATTCTGCTAATAAAGTGAACGAAGAACTGGGTGTACTGGTTATTCGCAACAATAAGATATTATCATCTTTGTCGGATGATATATATATATTACACGATGCATGTGGACGATCGCTTGTCAATTACCCAAGATGGTACAAGGCCCGCTTTAAGCGCGGATTTTAATCTAGACACTGATGCATGTAGCATCTATTCTGCTAATAAATAAAGTGAAAGAACCAGGTGCACTGGTTATTCACAACAATGAGATATTACAATCTTTGTCGAACGATATTCTCAATATCACACAATGTACGTGGACGATCGCTTGTCAATTATCCAAGATTGTACATGACCGGCTTTAATCTCGAATTTTAATCTAGATACTGATGCATGTAGCATCTATTGTACTAATAAATAAAGTGAATGAAGAACCAGGTGTACTGGCTATTCACAACGATGAGATATTACCGTCCTTGCTGGATGATATTCTCAATATCATACGATACATGTGGACAATCGCTTGTCAATTACCTAAAATTGCATAGGACTGGTTTACAGCGCAGTTTTTAATCTAGTGACTGATGGCTGGAGTATCTATTGTGTTAATAAAATGAATGAAATCCTGGTGCACTGGTTATTCACAATGATGAGATATTACCATCCTTGTTGGATGATATTCTCAATATCATGGGAGACAATCCCAAAAAAGACAAAGATACCGATTTTTCATTACATAAATAAATCATCCTAAGATGGCGAGCTATTCTTTAAAACGGACTTAAAAAGAAAGACCCTGTAGGTCTTCTCGGTAATTATAAAATTTCAATAAACCTTACAAATGTAAGTTCTCCCAAATTAAAGCAGGAGATAATGATCGCCTCATAAAAATACTACCCCATTACTGATTGATTCATCTCATGTAGAGATTCAGAATCAACTAAGGAAAGGGTTATGTACTTTGAGAAAAAGTGTTTCCACTGTTCTAAATAATCGTGACAAAAAAATATCAAGATTATTTCTGATACGTGCTTACCTCAGCTGAATATCCTTTGGGTCAGTTCAGTCCGGGAAATTAAAGTTTGTGAAAACCTTATAAAACGTTAGCAAAGAATTTCTGTTACCCAGCACCTCCAATTATTCTGCCATTCTAACAAAAAGGGGCACCACTGTTAATAGTTTTCCCACAAAAAATCGTGTTTAAAATGCCCAACACCCGGCATGTCAAGCGGGGCGGGGGTTGTAACCAATAATTAAAAAGCACATTTGCGATAGAAGTAGAAATAGAATCAGTAAGTATTCTTTTCTATGCAGGTCGTTTACAAATATTTTAATGACCAATGGCTAACCAGGTGTGACAGTTCGATTGTCTTGGATTCGTTGCTAGGATATAAATTACCTTTTCTCGACATACCTGTTCAGCTTCAAGCAACTTTATGCTTGAAGAAGAAAAAAAAAAAAAAAAAGAAGAAAAAAAAAGAATTGAACAAATAAAAAATTTGCAAATCTTGTTCCTGGTCAACTCGTGCCTAATATATTATTAGCGGGTTAGCCATTTCAAATGGAGGACACCCGGACAGTAGTTCGGCTTGGAGTTCCAATTAGCAATTTAGGCAGCAAAAATGGATCTCAAAGATGCCTATTCATTAAGAACACAGGAAACCCCTGCGATTCGAATTTGATGCACATCTTTACGAATTTGCTTGTCTGTCATTTAGCTATCATCAGCGTCATTTACCTTTACTAAACCTACGAAACCTGTTATACAGACTACATTCTCAAGGAATAACATGCATCAACTGGTTTCGTTGATTTTCTGCTTTTGGGTGGAAACAAAAGAGAAATATCGTAGGCATGTGCAATTTACTATTTCTTTATTAAACCCTCATGAATAGGCGTAAGTTTTGGAGTTCTCTTTCGATTCGAAAGGAACAAAATTAGAAAGTTTAGAAAACTGCCCTGACAAATTAAAAAAAAAAAATTATTTGTCAAATTTAATGGCTTGCTAACCTCTGCTTGCCTCGCTGTGAAGTCTAGCTTCATGTACACAGAAAATTATATCATTCAAAATATATAACCCTAAAAGCTAACCTTGGAAATTATTCAACAATAATGCCTATTTCCTGAGATATAATTTTAGATTTGCAGTGGTGGCTAGAACAGTTACACTTGTTGCAATGATCTAGTGACGCCAGTTTATCTGATTGCTGCAGAGATAGCGCACACGGATGGTGGACTTTAGTTCGTGCAGTTAAAAATGAGTTCTTGGAATTTCAAGATATATTTTTTGAACTGAAATGTTTTTGCCGACAATATGCGGCTATATGGGAAATTGTTAGATTCTAACAAGAATTGACAATACAACATGTCATGTCAACAACATGTGTAGTGTATCAAACTAAATGCCTTATTAAGAATATATCTGACAATGAGGCGAAGCCAGCAGTTTGCGGATATTTGCATCTTACATTTACTCTCGTGATAATATCTGAGACTGAGTGATCTATTCATTCAGAGATTTTCAATGATATTTCGAGTCGGATTATAGAAATTGATTTATTAGCTTCAAGCAATAATTATAAATATTCAAGATATATCTCCTGGCTATGGGATCCTGGACTAAAAGCCAGATGTATTTACGGTTAATTAGAACATTTCGGTTTGTATGCCATCATTTTGCATTTATTCTACGAGTATTGTAGAATTTTTTTACGGAAAACTTGACAGGTATCCTTATCGTTCCCCCGTGGAAATGGCAATTTATTATTCACAAAACTAGTAATTACCGATCTTTTAGTTTTGGATCCGAAAGTGATCTTGTATTGTGTCCTGTTTGGCGAAACAGTGCTCAACTTACCTTGAGTGGCACTGTCATTCATTACTTCAAGAAAACTAGAAGACAATCAACACATCAAAAGATTCTCGAAAGATGTTTCTAGACATTGACCACCTTAACCCTGGTATAATTTTACATTGAATCTACAGCAGATGCTGAAATACTGAGAGGATTCCTGTGAATCTACCCTCGAATTTCTTTCGAGTAAGTTAGTAATCATATTGGCTCTCACTTAAGGCGAAATCATTTGCTTCAATATTGACAATACTCATCCCGGACTAAGTTAAAACATCTAGTCCTAATTCATCTCAGCATTGCTTAGGGTTACCTTAGCTAACCCCAACTTATGTGTATAAACGTCAATTGAGAAATACCTGACTGTTACACAAACCCTACGCAACAGCTTCTTTGATTTACATTAGATGTACTAATGTTACATTTTCTTCCTTCCTAGTTTATAATAACTTACATGTAAAGTTGCATTTCAGTTATTGTTAATGTATGAAATCAACACTTTGTGGTGTTTGTGGCTTATTAAATTAAACAAAGCCACTACACTTATTACTAAGTTTTACGGCAAATTTCTTTAAACATCTACAGTGTAAACAATTGTGTAATATTGAGGACTGGACCCGAAATATAATTTACTGATCAAAAGAACTTACCTGAAGTTCGATCATAATTATATGAGGGTCCAGTCCGAAAATATTACACACCCGCCCGTCCCTTAGTTCCCCTGCCGTAAAACATAAACACTTTAAACAATGAAAGCTACAACGGAATGTGACGGATCAAGGCCAGTTGGACAGGACCGGTTTTGAAACTCTTTAAACCCTGTGCTCGGAGAACTAACGCGTACTACAGTGTAAACAATTGTGTAATATTTTCGGACTGGACCCTCATATAATTATGATCGAACTTCAGGTAAGTTCTTTTGATCAGTAAATTATTGGTAGACATTGTGAAATATATTAGATTTGCTATATAACCGATAGAAAAATGGGCCAAAATATATTTTTGTTTGAAATTAAACTGTGCATTTAAAAATGTCATCAATTTTAATATTATAGAGAATAATACTACATTTTTTCTAAATTAATGGTACCCCAAATCTTTGCCACTGGCTTCGCTAGTAACACATTTTATGAGCCTTAATTAGTTACACTGTATACCAAATATGGCTTAATTATCTTTACTACTTTAGCACCTATACAAAAAGTCCATATATTTTTTTAAAACATCATCCCGTATCCCACTTATAAAGCCTCAAAATAAAAACATTGGATAACAAACTGATATTAGATGGTAATACGATATAATAAGACATTCAATTGTATTGGAACAGAAATATTAACTATACTATAATAGGTTAAAAACTTATGAAACTTTTATTATTACAGTTTTTTCCATATCTTTACGGATAAGGGAAAGAAAAGTGACAATTATGGTGAACACATCTTGTACATTTTTAATTTGACCTTTTTATTTTCGTTACATCTGAATGAACAGGAGTGATAATCAGAATCGACAGCAAGTTTAATGAAATTTTAGGTCGATTGGAAATAGCGATATATATATTTTTAAGCGTATTTCATTATTTTAAATTAAATAATTCTGCAAACATTTTTAATTAAAAGTTAATGTCAGTAACAAATTACATTTTATATTAGTGTGATTTATACATTTATCGTTCCAATACAAATTTAAAATTCAAAATTAAAGATATGTATATTCGTTATGAATATTTATATATCCGCAGATTTGATGCATAACCTTTTGCACTCGCAAGTAGCATATTAATTTGGCAATTGATTTTATCAGACTATGTTAGCTATTATACCTTATTTCTTTAATATTATTAATTAGTCAATTAATTATTAATTTCCTAACATTTAGTAATTTTAAATGTCCATGCTTTTCTAACCGATAAATTGACCTTGTGGCCCTTTCATTGTCCCAAACTTTACCGGAGCTGAACCCGTTCCTAAATAACTCGCCACAACCTTCTCATTATATTATGCAGGGTTTGCGAATTTTTAACACGGATCTTACCTCATTACAGTCCAAATAATACCTATTAAAATAATTTTTTTAAGATTTAAATTATATACTAAATAGTAGAAACAATAGTGGTCCCAAAGTCGAGCCTTGAGGGACACCTGAAGTGGGAGAAAATGGACGATAAGTAAAATTTCGATATCTAACCATGAAGCGTGTATCTTCCAAATAGGTATGATTTTAAGAGAGAGGCCAGTGAATCCGAAAACTGAACAAACGCAGTTTAGCTAATAAAGATTTATTTGGTCGAAAGCCTTTTGAAAATCTGTAAATATGACGTCAACCTGTCCTCCAGCATCTAAAGTATCTGATACATATTGGCAAGAAATAGAAAGGTTTGTTATTGTAGATCTACCTTGTTTAGTGAAGTAGTAAATTTCACCGTATAACGTGGACTCAAAAATTACACAGCAAGGAGATAGCTCTATAGTTCCTTACATCATTATGTTTACCCTTCTTAAATACCGGACATACATATGTACTTTTCCAAGTTTATGGAAACGTGGAATGTTTAAGTATACAGGGTGAGTCAGTCATAATGTCATTAATTTTAAGAGGAGATAGGGAATAATGAGTATAATGCGAATATGTGATTAAAAAAAAATCTAAATGCATATTTACGCCGAAAAAAAATATTTTCAAATCATTATTTAAACCCCCTTTTCAGACTGTCACTGACCGGTTACAGCTGACAGTTCAACTCGATATCGACGTGATGCAACGTTGTCAAGTTGTAATATTTTTCTATACCTACTCACCTAGGTTTTAGACATCACAAATAAACGGTTGTACTGACTATTTTAGAATATCATTTTTCTTGCTCAGTTCAACTTCAGCCAATAATAATTTAAAATGTTAATACCCAATAAAATCAAATAATAATAATAATCAAACAATTCTGTTAAAATTGCAAGTAACGCGGTCCACTCAGGTTTTCCCATAGAAAATACGGCCCAATCAAACGATACCCGTACACTCGCGTGTCGATTTTTCTCTGAGCAAATGTAGCCGTTATGACTGCAACAAAACTCCAACGTGTCTAATAATAAACTGAGTAATAAACCATTTACGTACATTACATAAAAAACCTATACCCAATGGGTAAATTATTGAGAAGCTGAAAAGTGTTTCGTGTTTAAATACTAAGTATTTAATAAAAAACCATCGTGTTGTCGACAGAAAACTGTCCAAGGCCGAAATGGCACGCCGCTAATCGAGAGTTAATCTTGACCTTGACCTTATTAGGTCAATAACCTAGTTACCTAGTTTTTGTACTGTTATTTAACGACAAGGAGTAAAACTATTTTTAATCTAGATACATGAATGAATTTTCCTTAAATATTGATTTAATTGTTAATAAAACAAATGTAGATAATAAATAAATGTTTTCGAATGCTAGGCTATTACAGTTTAATAATTTTGATATTACGTTTGCACTACGTTTTACAAATAAATATGAATTTTTAGTATTACTCGTAAGTACAATTGCACACATAACCAAATGTACAATTTGTAGTTACGTACATCTAGCCTAGAAATGTATTGTTTTTTAAGTAGTATGATACTAACCTGTTTACAGCCCACATAATTATAACTGTATTATTTATCCGTCCATAGCACTTTATTAATAAAATTCAGTCGCATTTCGTAAACATTCTCCGTATAACACTACCATTTCCACATAATCGGAATTTGTAAAATTATGCGTTGTGAATTTACGCCAAATACGTGAGGTTAGACCGAAATAAACAAACTACTGCTTGTATTCTCTAAATCCCCTCCGATGTGTGGCATGATCTACAAATTTGAGGGGAAGAAGTGGAAATGCAGAGTGCTAAATGGAGGTAAATTTAAATAACACGCTGATGTGTTAGATGATATTATGTATGTAAATGTGGCATCCATGGTTAATACGGCAAGTCTGTGACATTAGAATTTCGTCGGGTGCGCCATCGTAGCGTACCAGGAGCGTCGTGTTACTGATTTTTATAGGGTGATTTGTTTATTTTTTAAAGGTCGAGTAAAAATTTTTTTCGATTTTCTGCCTTTATTAGGCCTCCCGAATACGTGGTTAAAATTAATGACATTATGACTGACTCACCCTGTACAACTAAATAAAATACATAAGGGCTCAGAACTTGAAGGATTGTGCATATGCATCAATCCTTCAAGATAAAACTTGAAATACCATCTACTCCTATAGTGAAGGAATATTTCAATCTTATAGACTTTGCAGGACATCTTCTTCCCTAACAGATAGATATTGTGCACTTAGGTAAAAAAACTATATCCTTATCCGTTAATATTATCCAATAATGTGCATCAATGGTATTATTTTAAAATGTAAGAATGTTTTCATTATCTCAATTTATGTATAAATTAGACTTTCTATATTTAATTATTTCTTAAATTAGGCACCTAGATAATTTTATTCTAAATAGTAGGTATATTTAACAATATTCTCAAGTTTACTGAACTTTATAATTAAAAGATAAATGTAGAGATGAAAACTTTGCAAGCTCATTACAAGTTTACATAGCAGCGGTTTATGACAAAAGTTTTATACACTTAACAAATTCGGTGTAAACTTCATCACTTTTCTACATAAATAATTAAACTACAATTGACCTGCAAGCACATTTAGCGGTTTTCGAGAATTAGTACTGAATTATATTTACTAATTTAAAGTACTCGTAAGACAAACATTGGTGGAGCAATGAGTCAATTTCTTATTTATTGCACTGGTGGAGAGTGAAAAGTTTTCAGTCTAAAGGAATGAAACGTTGAAATGTTAATTATTTAAATTGAACTTCAGGTGATTGTATGTATATGTTTTAATTTCGCTCAAAAAAGAGTGAGTTTTATGTATAATCATAAAATAAATAAATATTAAACATATTTAAATTAATAATATTCAGGTCAATACAAAAATATTACAAAGTATTTAATTAAGAACTGAACATTTTCTCATCTTTAAATTTGTTAGTAATAAGTAAATAATAGAATTATTTTATTATTAAATGTTACTGTTTTTATTTGCAAAACAGTGATATCAAAAAGTCTTTATAATTGTTTAACGCTGCCATAAAAAAAATATATTACTTTCATTTTATTATACAATATTTTGGTTGATATTATTGTTGATTATATGTAGATATATATTAACTAAAATCTAAGATTTTTATTAAGGTAAATTGGAATTTTGTTTGGTTCACTCAGTGAAGAAACGTTGTTCTAGGTTAAAGAATATTAGAACACCCAGTAAATATAAATAATAATATTTCTACCCCTCATTCTAATCACAAGGATTAGCCCAAAAATCGGAGACTTGTGAGGGAGAGGGGGCGGCATATTATTATTTAGTAGGCCGCATTTGCGCCCAGGAACGACTTACGTTGGTAGGCCCTAACCAACATTCAGGGCAGGAATGAGGGAAACATGGAAAACGTCATTAATTAGAGAGGTGGTCAAACGTCGACCGGTATCAATCTCTCACATTGACCCATGTTAACATTCTTCCACCCTACCATACCCGCAGAAAGGGTGCCAATAATGCTTTCCATGAATATAGCTGATATATGGTTCGCGAGGATAGAACCCACAGCGGTCTGGCCACATCGATTCAAGTACTAACAACTTAAACCGCTCGACCACTGGCCGATATTATATTAACCCTTAATTACTAACATTCTGGTTTTGTGACACTAATACTAAAGACTCGTCCCATAGACAGGTTTCAAATTTAAAATAATTTTTTTGCCTACATTTTTTATTAGTCTTCAAAATTTTTGGAGATACACAAGAAATAAATAAATATTGCATATTATGTTAAATCATACTTTATTTTAAAATGTAACATGTTTAAAATACTAAGAATTTACAGACATCCTTTAGAAATTATAAATAAAACAAAATTTTAAATTTAAACATAAAGTCTAAAAAAGATAAAAACGATCAAAACTGAAATTACATAAAATATTCTACAAGGAGAAAAGAGCAGCCATTTTAGTTGTACTCCGTACAATCTGGATTCTTTTTGCACATTGGAAACAAAAAGGCAAAACAGTTTCTGCGTTTTTGCTAAATGTTTTTATTTTATTTGCATTTTATTGATCTTCCAAGGATATCTTCAATACACAGTTTTAGTTTTCGAGGTAATTTTGAACTAACTGCAAATTAGCTTAAGAATGAGTGACGCCCTGATGTCTAATGACATCTGCCAATCCGCGTGGAGTAAGGAGCGATTTAAAGCAGCGATTCACTTAGCACAATGTTTTGATTAGGACGATGTCATCTGTGAGACTTAAGGATCAAAAATATAATTTATATATTTACCTGCATATTTACAAAATGGGATAAAACAATATGCAATACATCTATTAACATGATTTTCAGCATTTACAAGAGTAGTCAATTTACCAGAATAGGAAGTTTCATGGTAGGAGGAGGCTTTTTGGTAAGAAAGATACCAATACCAAAAGGGTGGTTGCGCACCGTAAATAGACCAAGCAGCACTGCCAGAGAAGGAGATTTGGTTGTTTTTTTTTATACAAATTGGCTAGTAGTGTTGTGTCCACACCACTACACGTTTTGAGCGTGCGGTCAGCTGATATACAAAGAGTCAATTAATTAACCAATTATATCAAATTAAAATAATAAGGTTTATTACAATACATGACTTCAAATGGAGATGTTCACACAGCATCCAATTAGATATAAATATCGGTGTCCGTTAACGACATGACAGTGGAAGGTTTCCTGCTTACTGATAGCCTGCGCTGACACGCGCTCATATGCTTTGTAAATTATAACATACTCTTAAATGGACACGTACACAATCGGCGCCAAAAACTTCCGCGCCGGCTTTTGTCAGACTGAAAATTTAGTTAATTTCTTCTTCTGCTATTCAAATTTTACTTTTTCTTTTAATTTAGCAACTAAAGAATCCAAAATAAGCAGATCATCATCAGATATGATGATATTTTGCAAGCAAATAAAGGCGTAACTGATTAAAATTCGCTTCTTCCGCGAATAGCGTTTGTTCTGTGCGGGTCCCGGCGCAATAAAACCGCGCCGATAACTGCGAGCAGGAAATCTCCTTCCACTTTTTTTCTACCCTCAGCTTGACGCCAATTTTTCAGTGTGCATAAAATACACCATCAGGTAGTTGACACTCAAACATATTAGGTACAAAAAGTGACCACTCTAAAGATTCTATAGCATTTTAAAATGCATTAAAAATGTGTCATTTTTCTTGAAATATGTTAATCACATGTGATTAAGACACTATTATTTTTCCAGATAAAAACGTCAAAACTCAGTATTTTTTAAAGTAAGTAGTCAATATATATTTAAAAAAATGACCTTTATATCTCAAAAGTTGATTAAGAGAGCTCTATGGTCATTCGTTGAAATCAAAAATATTCGACACGTCCATCATGTCGAAATTGCAGAGTAAACCGATCTAAAAACTTTTTTACTTTAATAGCTACCTAATAAAATTTAAATCCTCAACACATGTTAATATAACGGTATTAAAAAATATATAAAAATTATATGGCATATGATTCTTATTTTTAGATGAACAGTAAAAGAAAACGTTAATCTTGTTACAAAGTTTTTAAAATAATAAAAAAATGCTTACAATAAATTTATTAGCGACGCTGAAAACTCATCAAGTAAAATTCTAATACTTTCTGGGTTCTTCGAAATTCAAAAAAGGATGTCACCTCTATTCCTTTATCAGGTAATAACCACCATATAAATGATTCTCAATTAATCGTTAATACGTTTGCGACATTCTTTTCTAATGCATTTGTTGTCTCCGATGAATTTAATAACAGTATTGAAAGTAACAATTGTCACATTTTACATTTAATGCCAATCTCGGATGCCGATATAATAAAGGCTGTTAAAGCATTACAACACAATATGTGCATGGGCTCTGACCTAATTCTGTCATTCTTGCTTAGATATTGTGCTGTAATGTTTTCCAAGCCTTTACTTATCCTCTTGTACTTGCATCTAAAGTGTTTCTAGATATTTGGAAAGAATCAAGTATAACGCCTATCCATAAGAAAATATTTTAAATATTTTTTGTAAAGTGTTTGAAATTATCTTACACAGCTTATATCATTTCATACTTCATATATTATTATTTCTGAACAGGACGGGTTTATTTAAGGCCGTTCCACAATTTCTAATTTACTGTGTAAAACTCAATACATTTCTGCAGTTCTTGATGTTGGAAGTCGGTGTCATCTAAATGGACTTCTCTAAAACGTAACATGCTCGACCATTCTAAGTTGTTAAATAAATTTACCAACGTATCTCTCTGTATTAATCTTGTAAAATTATTTCAGTCATATCTCTGTAATCGATCCCAATATGTGCAATATGAAGGAATCAAATTTGAGACGTTTCTTCAAACATCAAGTGTTGCTCAAGGGTCCATACATCCTCTTTTATTTGTATTATTTATTAACGATACTGCGGAAGATTTTAATATAGGTACAATATCTATTATACGCAAATTAACTCTGTTTTCGACTGTGAGAATCTTCAGAGTACCTAACCTTGTTTTATTTACCGACTGGTGCAACAGACATATGTTGCCTCTTAATATCAGTAAGTGTTATGTTATGTCGTTTCATCGAAAAATGGTACATATAAAGTTTGATTATATATTGCAAGATACCTGATAGCATTAAAGAATTAGGTGTTGTTTTTTACTCTCAGTTGAGTTTCTTACGGCACATACACAGTTCCTTATCCAATGCATACATAAAGTTGAGATTTATTGTACGGAACTTTAAATATTTCAGGAATCAGTATACTTTGCGGTTATTGCATACAACTTTTTTTTTACTGTATTAGAAAGGTATTTTAAGCTAATATAAATCAAATCTCCTACAATTTCTATCAATGAAGTCATATGGATGCTCTCTGATACCAAATATCTAGGTATACTAGTGAACAATTCCACAGACAAAGCTCTATTCAATAATAATCTAAAGAAATTAATCAAGCTAAATTAGTTTCACACAATATTATTAATATCTAACAATCTGTCACATTTCTCTTATATGGAGTTTATCTTACTCGAGGTACTCCACAAAAATTGTTTTGTGCCCGTTTCAACCTACAAAGTCTTGCCAGTAGACGTACCATGCAAACTGTTATTATAGAAATTATCTATTTTGAAATTAGTGAATCTATTACTAAAGGTTTGTCGTTTAGAGTTTCCAGATTGAACTCTAGGAATTGTTCTTTGTTTATGTTGCCCGTATAAATAAATATTGCCTTTGTGTTAAATACTGAACAATAGTAACGGTATGAGGGGTTTCGAAATAAACTATGGTAGTGTGCATGATATAAAAAAATATTTTCAATAGGTGCATATACAGGATTAACTATGACTAAGTACAAAAATTTTAACCACGTGCTCATGGAGCCCTAAAAGACAATAAAAAAGTTATTCCAGAACTTTAGCGCGATATTTAAAAAATGGGGCAAAACCCTTTTTTCCTACGGAAAGTCGGTGCATATGATGAGTATAGACGGAGATGGTTTATGGCTTAGATCCATAGTTGCCATTACATCTGTCAACAACTACCATGCGGTCGTTTGCAGTGTTTCTAAATGCAGAAACGACAAAAATTAACATTCTTATTAGTACTCGTAATAATACCTGATAGGTTAATCCAGTATTTTGCATTCCTTTTTCATTATTTGGTTACAAACTGGTAACTTTCACTCACTACCGATAAACACACTTCCCGTAGGTACAGATACAATGCCTATGTATTATAACAAAATCGAAGAAAGGGATGCGTAGGTAGTTTTTAATAGATAACAGAAAACGTTTAACACCCGCGGCAGTCTTGTCCCATAACCTAGAAAAACAAACCGGCAAACTATATTGTGGAAAAATATCTGTACCCGACACATATTCCTTTATTTATTAACTATAAAACGTTTAAAATTAAAATAAGGCACTAAAAACTGAAAAAGAACACAAAACTACAACGTAAACACAGGAATTAAATTATAACATGACAGCGAACCGACTCGACTGGACCGACTAGTGACGTTGAGCTTCTTGCAGTTCTTGGTTCGAAGAAGCCCCTCCGCTTCTTTGGTTGGTTTTGGACTCAGCTTTTACTCTTGTTAATTAAAATAACTACCCAAAAAAAGATATTCGTTCTTTCTAATTGTGTTTTATTTAACTAACAGCAGGTATTTTACTAAGAACAAAACAGAGTTAGCTCAAATCTTTAACAGTGTTTTGACGTGATTAAGACTGAACTGAACTGAAGCTGAAAAAGTCTAAAAATATATATATATACATGAAACATACGTAATACAAATTACTAGATTGCCTCGTGCACTAGGAACAATGAACAATAGATAATTTCTGGAATTAACATAAGGTTATTGATAATATACGGTATAAAAAGATAAACTTCGACAGGAATCTTTGTCAGCACTTCTACCGCACTTTATCACTTATGGTGTAGGTCAGCTAACACAGGGTCGGCTCAGTGTCTATGTAACAGGTAACTCCTCCCGCCTAAAATGGAAACCTAGGGTTGGACTGGTTGGCTGGGTTGATCATCATTAAGAGAAGAGGCCTCATTCGGATTTTTCTTCCTTCTAAATAGTTTGATTGGGTAAGGGTAACAGTTTCTATAGTAGCATGTTACTCCAATATAGGTGATAGCACAAATGAGAAAGCAAATAATAATAAGAAGCCAGGTTGGTATGGGATGATTTTCCTTTGGCTCCACAGGTAAAGCTATTTCATGATGATTATTCATTTTATTTGCCAAATGAGAAAGCTCTTCGATATCCATGCTATTAAGTTTAATTTTATTTGATCGTCCTCTCAACTTGGATACATCCAATGATGGAAGTTCAATAATTGTAACAGGCGAAAGATCTTCATTTTCGGAAGAAAACTGTTCTTGATCAATAGTATAATGACATTTTTCAGGAATTGTTATTAGGTAACTTCCAGGTTGAAGTTCTTGATGTTTTTCTATGGAACATCCTTCCGTAATTATTGTGTAGGAAGGTGTAGTTAACAAAATATTTTGGGGAGAAATTTGATTTGCAATCATCTTTCTACATGGACAGACACAGTAGAACAGTTTTGGCTTCATTCTTCAAAATAATATAGACTATGCAATCTTCTTCGGCTTGAAGATGATTATGGCAATAAAAGGTATCTTCGATTTTTCACACAATTCTTCTTGATATTGATAGAGTTCATTTTTCTCATTAAGGATAAGATATGGTTTTGAGGGGATTATTTTATTCTGGATAGGAACAGGATACAAAAAAATGTTTTAAACGCAGTAGTCATTAAAATTGGACAATGAATTAAGAAAATTATTCTCTCGTCTTTATATAATAGTTGAATACCAAAAACATATAATAACTGTGTTTACTTTTGAATTGAGCAATTTGATTTAGTGAGTATAAGTTTTGCATTTTATTTATTATAATATTCAAATTTTCTATAGAAAGCAAAGTTGGATGAATTTTATTAAGAGTAGCAAATGTTATAGCATTAACGATTTGATTTAATTGGTTCTGTAGAGTTATTAGGCAATTAATAACTAATTCCAAAGTATTAATTTCATTTATACTATCCTGGTATTTATCGATTAAACTCTTTATAGTTAAGATGTTTGATTTGATTTGAAAAAGGCTATGATTTGTTTTTGACATAAATTCCTTTGAATAAGAAATTTCATTATTAATTTCATCTTTAAGTAAGTGATCATTATTATTAAGGTAATCTAATATAGTATCGATTCTTTTTCCATCCTCAGAATCAAGTGTGCCAAATAACCATTTTGATATTTTACCACCAAGATTTATCAGTCCACGTTTGTGTCTCATGTTAGGAAAATAGTTTCTAATAAATGATCATTTTGAAATAACAGTGATTGTGCTTGTTTTATTAGTTTGTCTGACATATCAGTAAAATTTTTCTTTCAATAATAAAATTGACTTGTTCTTGTAAATTAGATTTAATTTTATTCAGTTCAGAAATATCTAGATAACTGACGAATGTATGTTTACTTATAATAATTCTCGAATTTTCCAAGTTCATTGGTAAAATAGGGTTGGTTAATTTTGAATAACTGCATTATTTAAGTTATGGATAAGGATAAACGAGAAAATGATCAATATCCTCATCTGGAAATAAAACATTAGTAATTAATATTTTTTACGTTTCTTTAAATTATGCTTAGAATATTTTGATGTTTCAGTTTTCACCTTATTTTTTGTTTGAGCTACAGGCGAAATTTTGGAAAATTTATTTGCTAATTTATCTCTTGTCTGTTCTTTATGATAAATTTGGTCTTGTTCTGATATTGTCATTGGTTCTTTCCGTTCTGCGTTAATTTTTCCAATTTATCAGTTTTTTCTTGTTTATATCGTCATTGATTTGTTGATATTTTCCTTTTAATTTTTCTTTATGGTCATACACATATTTAGAGATTATATCTTTTCTTCAATATCATAAGGATCTTTAGTATTGAAATGTCCTGAAACGATCTCAAAAGGAGTGAAGTTTGTACTCGAATGTATGGAATTATTATAATGTAATAGTGAATATTTTATTAAGTTATTTAAAGATTCTTTAGGATTTTGTTGCGTTTTAACTCTAATTTGTTCCAACAATGTAGAATGAAATCTTTCAATGTAACTATTTGAATTCGGATTTTTTGGTGTAGTAAAGTGTATATTTACTTTATGAATTTTGCAAAAATCTAGGAAATTTTGATTATTAAATTCCACACCATTATCACAAACAATTGTATGAGGAAGTCCATAATGTGATATAAAAGTTAATAATCCGTCAAGGACATTTATAGAATTTGTTCCTAAAATTGGATAGGCTTGCGCAAATTTTGAAAAAGTATCAATTATCGTTAAGAATTTTCTTTAGATACTGACAAGGTATCGATATGAATTCTTTCAAGGTTTTGTACCTATAGGAATTGGTTGAAATTCAAAATTATTAGGTTGTCTTTCATATTTAGATTTTTGACATATGACACAATTATTGACATAGTTATTAACGTCTTTAGTCATGCTAGGCCAATAGTAATTTTTCTTTAGAGAGTCAATTGTAGTTGTAATACCTCTATGACCAGTTTTATAAATATGATGATAATTCATTTTGTCTTGTTTTTCAGAATCTGTACAGATATCAGTTAATTTTGAAGAACAAATTATTAATTTTGATTGAATTCTAATAAGTTTTTCTTGTATATTTTTATAAAGTATTTTTCATGTTGTTTGTCAGGAAAATATAAATAATATGTAAGTTTATTATCGAGATTAGCTATGAATTGTTCTAAATCTTCATCTATATGATTTTTTCTAATATTTATGTAAAATCTCTGATTATCAAAAATCTTTTCTTTAATACAATTAGGAACAGGGGATGATTCTGAAACTTTAATAATCATTTGATGTTTATAATGATTCAAAGGTTTTTCTGTATAAGGAAAACTAAGTATAGGAATTTCATCTGCAGAATGTGCTGTTGTAACATTATTTTCATAGTTTAAGTATTCTTGAATGATATTATCAATATCACCTATTTCGTTTATCAAAGAAACATTGTCTGAAGGATTTCTAGATAGCGCGTCTGCAACGACATTATCTTTACCTTTAATATAATCAATTTTATAATTGATAAATTCCGATTTAAAACAGTGATTATTAATTGTTGTTTCTGGGATATAATATGATTCATCGGTAACAGCGTTGGTTGGAATTTTGGTTCTTAAAATTTCATTTTCATTAACAGTGATGTTAAAGTGTTCATATTCTGAAGGAGAACATTGTCGTACAGGAATTTTCAAATTATTTCTCTGTAGATATCATTCTTGTAAATTCAAATTAAATCCCATATTTTTAAGTCTGTAAAGTTGATTAATCCATCAAAACGGATGAAAGTCAAATAAAGTGAAAATAATTTTTCCATTTGCTTGAAATTCTTTAAAAACTGGGATATGTGCCTCAAATTTTGCTGTTTGTTGACCACAAGATGTTTTTATTAAACTTGGTTTTATAATGATGCACTCTGGGAAATATTTTTACTAAAACAGGGTTCATTAAAGATATATGACTACCAGAATCAATAAGAAAACGTAAAGGTCTATGAAATCCTGAAATTTCGATAAATGGCAATTTGCGTTGATCTATAATATGATTTAATTCTAAGTGATTTTCTGTCCAGAGGCTAGGTGGATAAAATTTTCTTCATCGTTATTTTGTTCTTCTGTATATGGTTCCATACCTTCTTGATCTTGCATGGGTAATTCTTCTTGTTCATAACCATATGCTGCTGGATTTTCTTCAATTGCTTCAGTATAAATTTCTTCATCAATGTTGTGTAATTCTTCTGCCATAAATGTCGGTCTCGATTGGGGTTTAAACTGATAAGGTTGAGTAGTTGTTTGCCTAGATGTTGTTGACATAGGAGTAGGTTTATTTGATTTTTGGGTTTCCATACGTTGGTTGTTGATGTACTTTGTTTACCGAATACTTGTTGATTTGGGTAAAATTTTTGTGGTACTTGTTTTGGAGTTATTTGAATTGGTTGACTAGGAAATATTTTTTTATTTTGTTCATGAAATCGTTGTTGTAACTGTGAATTATTATGTGAAAATGTTTGACTTAGAGTAGGTTGAATTTGAGAATATTTTTGAACAGGTGCTTTAATATTTGGAGATGGAATATGTTGATTTACATTTCTCTTTCCTTCATTTACAATAGAATTAAAATTTTCTTCTTCTATTACGTATTGCATTGCTATTTCTAAACAATCTGGATTTTTAAGTCTAACACCGGTTTGAATTAGTGGTGGAAGATATTTTAAAATGTTACCAAAATTAATTTTTCATATTAGAAATTTGAGCAATTTTTGTACATGGTCCATTGTATTATCATTATTAATAGATGAAAAAATTAAACTTCTAGTATATTGACAACGAATACCAAAATTATAAGGACTTTCTTTAGGATTTGGTTTCAAACTGTGAAGTTCATGAAGTAAACAAGTAAATGACCTTTGATCAGTAAAAGAAACTTTCAAAATTTCTTTTATTTTGTCCCAAGTGTCTAATTCAATTCTACTTGAAATTAAAGTTAATGCTTTGCCTCGTAGTTTGCCAATTATACCTCTAAAAATTAATTTTTATAACTTCAGATTCGTTAGCATACTGTACAAATGTTTCATCACAAGCTCCAATAAAATTATTTAATTCACATGGGTCTCCACTAAAATTTGGAATAATATCTAAAAATAATTTTAATTGCTGATAATTTATTTCACGAGCCATATTGTCACTATTATTTCCTTTAGATTTTTCGTATTCTAATCTAATCGCAGATAAATCTTGGATAACACTATCTAAATCTGAATCAGAATCTTCAGAATTAATACTTCTACTAGCTCTAGTTTGTTGTCTAAAATTTTTGTTTGCTTTTGACGTTTCTTTAATATTTCTAAACATTAACCATTTGTTGAGAGAATAATTTTTATTTCCAAACAAAAAAAAACAAGTTTTATTTTTGAATATTATTTTACACAAAAATGTGAAAAGTTGGGGTGAGAAGGAAAAAAATGGATTATGAGAAAAATGACTAACCTTGTTTGTGTGCAGCTTTGCTTTGTGTGATTGCTTGATTTTGTTGTTTTTCTTTCTAAACCTGTCCAGGGATATTTGATCCTCCAGTAGGTTGCTAGCCAATTTTCTGGGTTTGTGTCCTAGAAGATGGCCCCTGTATGTCGACAAGGAATATTCAGTTCTCTTCTCGAAACACTCTTAACATGCAGTAGTCCTGTCAGTAGAAAAACACTTTCCAAAAGGCACTAGGTCTTCTTCTAACCAGTGACTATCAGATCCGTTTCCGACTGCGCCAGTGACGTTGAGCTTCTTGCAGTTCTTGGTTCGAAGAAGCCCCTCCGCTTCTTTGGTTGGTTTTGGACTCAGCTTTTACTCTTGTTAATTAAAATAACTACCCAAAAAAAGATATTCGTTCTTTCTAATTGTGTTTTATTTAACTAACAGCAGGTATTTTACTAAGAACAAAACAGAGTTAGCTCAAATCTTTAACAGTGTTTTGACGTGATTAAGACTGAACTGAACTGAAGCTGAAAAAGTCTAAAAAATATATATATACATGAAACATACGTAATACAAATTACTAGATTGCCTCGTGCACTAGGAACAATGAACAATAGATAATTTCTGGAATTAACATAAGGTTATTGATAATATACGGTATAAAAAGATAAACTTCGACAGGAATCTTTGTCAGCACTTCTACCGCACTTTATCACTTATGGTGTAGATCAGCTAACACAGGGTCGGCTCAGTGTCTATGTAACAGGTAACTGACTGCCGACTGTGGCCGACTGTTGCATGACGGTTGCTTGCTGGTTGCATACTCTGATTCTCACATTGGCGGCGTTAAATAAGGATTTAATATAATATCGAAAACATTTTTTTTCGCTTTATAAATAAGTTTGGAAATTTTTTAAAAGGAAATTCTGGTAATTCTTATTTTTTTCTATCCCGTCTTAAATTAATTGCACTTAGTTATAGTTAACCCTGTATATACATATATATTCTTGTTTCATTTTATTTATTTTTTAATTTTTATGATTTTTATACTTTTTGGTTATTTTTTTATATTTGACGACTTGACATTTAGGTTCATTATTTTGGCTTTTACTAGATTTTACATTTATTTTAAATAATGGATTTTTACTATGTAAGTATTTTTATAGATTTTTTCTCTTACTGATTTTTTTTGTCTAACTACTTATCCTTTAAGTGGGTTATACCCGTTAGATATTTTAAGAATAAATAAATAAACAAATAATTTGCTAATGCTACATTGATAATTAATTCAAAAGGACTGATAGGCAATTTTTATAGTAGATCTTTAAAAAATATTCATTTCAACGAAATAAGCATAATGTTGGATAAATAATTCAGTAAAAATTATTAAGCAAAAAAATTTAAAATAGGATTTTCTATTAGAAAGCATTGAATTACCAAAACCCTGTAGACATTATACTGCAACAGTACCTAATAAATTTTAGCAAGTTTTCTCATAATTCTCAAGCGTAAAGAATTAATTAATTATTTCTTTGTGTGTTTTTTAACGCAGTCATTTTTAATTGGCCAAATATTTCTTCTGTTCCTGAACATGTTTATTTAAACAAAAACATCTCAAAAAATTACACAATTCATTTTAATTCCAGCCTCTGCAATGTTTATATTATAAATTTCCCTGAAGCGTTTTATGTCAAGCATCAAGCAGAATGAATCAGGTTTCACAAAAGAAAGGACGAAAAGCCGGGGGAGTTACATTTTTTAGCCGTGGGCTAAGTAATGTCTAAGAAAACGTAGTACTGAAAGCATAAGTAGTTTTTTATGGGAATAAGCTAAGCAGTGGAGAAACAGCCTCATGAAATTTTAATGACATTTTGAAAGAATTAGTTGTAACAAAGGAAAGTGTACTAAAACTTACACTACATCCGTTAAAGGCGTAATATAAAAATATGTAAGGGTAGAAACAGAGAGGAAACAAGTTTTCTGTACACACTTATCGGCGCGGTTTTCTCGCGCCGAGACCTCACAGAGTAAAAGCTGTTAAGAGCGGGAAGCACCGAAAATTTCATCTTTCATTTACTTGCTAAAAGTTATCGTCTAATGATGATATGGTTGTTTTGGATTCTTTAGTTAAAAATAAACAAAGAAGAAATAAACGACATTTTCATACCTACAAGAGCAGGCACGCATATTTCCAGTGCTAAGCTGCTTTAACCTGCTTTCACTGTGTGCAATCTATTACAATAATACCAGCACTCTCTCAAAACAGTTTTTGAACTACTGGCAGTTCTAAGGTAAATAGCAGCTACTTTTGCCGCGGTGTGCAGTGAGTTCAAGTGTAGTACAACGCGAGGGAAATTTGAAACCGTATCGTGGAAAAGATGAAGGTCCAGGGAGTCCACGGCGTATTGCAACAGTGTGGTGTATCATGGATGAGTCTCAGTTATAGCCGTACTATGTACAGCGTGACCAAGCATTAATACCAAGGGATTGGACAAGCAGGGCCGGTACCGTGTTCGCCACGATCTCCTGACTTTAAATCGTTTGGACTTCTTTTTGTAGGGATATTTAAAATTAAGTATATTGTATCGAAGTGGACACTATAGATGATGAAGCGTATCAAAGCTGCTGCCAACAAGTTCAAAACAGACAAGAAGCATAAACCTTTGTGATAGTTTGTAAAAACTGGGTAAGATGGGCCCAAAATATTGTTGTTATAACATCAAGTGTGTCAAACTATTTTATTAATTAAAACCACAAAATAATTTTGTTAATAATTAATAACAATAGCGGCAAAATCAGTTGAATTTGCTATATAAAATAGGTTTCATAATTGTTATTTATTTCTTTCCTTTCCTTTTTGTCTGGGCGCCTATTACATGCTTTGCCTTATCAGGTTACACAGTGAAACAGTTTTCAGTGCCATGCAGAAGTGTATTTTTAAATCATTCAAACTGCCATTTTTGATTTTTATTTATAAATTTGTATTTGTAGGAGTCCCTTGTACATTTAAAGAAACATTTTAGATAAATTCTGAATCACCTTGTATTTCATTACGAATACGTCAGCAATTCAAAACAAATCGACAAATTTCTTTTAAGAAGTGCCATTATTATTACAATAGATGCACATGTCAATTTAAAAGTACCTATATTATAATTTTCAAAACATATTAGCTAGTGTCGGTACAGGCTCTCTGTAACAACGAAACCTGCTTCCACTGAGTTTCTACCCTAAAAGATTAAATGTTTAATTTATTATTGAATTTGGCGGAGGAAATTAATTGCTTTTTTGTAGTAGATAATAATTTTATCCTGTTCTCAAATTGCAAATACTGACTTAATGTGTTTATTGTCATAGCATTCACCATGAGATAGAAACAATAAATAAGTGTCGTATAAAGTATACACTTTCATATATAAAATAAACATTGAAAGATATTTTTGTATCCTGTCAGCTTGTTTTAAAATTACACTCACTTTGGGAATAGGAGGGAAAAGAACACGTCAAATTCTATCATATCACGATGGGATGGATTTACCTGACGTTTTCTTGTTAACACAAAGCTGTAAAGAATATTCATACACATAAAATGTTTGCTATCGATTCAAAATAAAATAATTACGCATTTCAAACAGGTATCTCTATCATCGTTAGATTATGTTGGATATATAGCACGTAATAGAGTCTAACTCAGATCAATTTCATTTATTATTTTACTTGTTTGCTAGACCTTGTTCAAGAAGCCGGTCGACTATTGTAAGCATATTATACTGTTCACGATTAGTTGAAATTAATGTGTATGTCTAAATAGCTATACAGGGTGTCCAATAATTATGAACAAATACTTTAGGGGGTAAATTGTAAAAAGCTAACAAAAAAGTTAGGAAGATATCCAAAGCCGACCTTTATACACATTTGAATAAAATGTTTAAATTTACTGAAAATTTTGAAATTTAGCATAAAAAGTTAATTAAGAATTCAAAATGGCATTGCTTTAGCTCGAACTGTTAAAAGGCTCTAACTCCCTTAGAGTTCACTTGTCGACATTCTGTACTGCAGAATCTCTAAAATAGTTGCTCATTATTTTCGGGCACCATGTATAGTCTGCAATAACTAATAGCTTTATATACAGTGTGAGCCGCCGAAAACTTGCCATCTAGTTTTTTTTTTCGTTCTTATGCAAAAACTAAAAAACCGCTCGTACCTGTCAGCACTGAGGGAAATTGAGCAATAAGAAAGTGTTGCTGAAACAATCTGTGTAATTAAGTGAATTTTTCTTGTTTTTAGTTTGCATTAATGCTGCCTGCAATAGTTTATTGACCAAATAGTCGCTTGTTTCATGGAGATATCAGAATAAGTAAGAGTTTGTGATGTGAGTATTCAATGATTAAGACTACTTTTATAAAAGAAATATGCCAAATTGAATTTTTAAAAATTAAGAATGACGGCTATAAACCTAAAAACTCAAGCGTTTTTACAAGAGAACAAATCAATGTGCAGACATTCGATCTCACATATTAGCTTATGAAGGTAGAAACGTCTTAGGTATTAGGAAAACGTCAATCACAAACATACAAAAATACTGTTTCTATGATTCCTAACAAGACACAGCACATTTTTTGAATTAAAAAAAATCCCAACACATAAACAGGTCATTCCTTCAGGAACATTACTGGTTAATACAGGCGTTTTTGTATTAGCGATCAAGAGACACGACACTGCTGACAGTTTGTGTAACAATATACTGCTACACACATTCTTAAACTTCATCTGCAGGTTCCAGTAGTATGTTGCATTAGGCTATTACAGTGGATTAGTAAGAGAATATTGAGTCTCAACAAATGTTCGGGAAGTTTCCATTTGTGAATAATGTTGCTAATAATTGTAATATTACTATAAATAGTGTTATGAAATCTCACCTACCTCTTTAGTTTGTTAATTATGTGTCTGTTTATGTTAAAATTTATAATTTTTATGATGCCTTTAGTTTGACGTTTTCTGGAACATTTTCGGTCACATTCTATTTGATTCTCGAGACCGCGGAACAGTTCTATAACTCTAAAAATATATATAGACGGATCGGTTTCGCCGTCACAATTCAGTTTCTATTGCGCTGTCAAAGGCTATTGACAAACGTCAAAGTAAAGCGTTAACAGTTGTGAAATTAATTTGAGGGATATTTCTTGTATAATCAAGATTGACAATAAAGTTTGTTTGTCTACGTGACGTGTTCCCACGTCAGTCAATTTAGAGGTTACAATATTATTACGGAAGCTCACCTACCTTTTAGTTTGTTAATTATGTTCCTGTTTGCATTAGAATTTATAATTTTTGTAATACCTTTATTTTGACGTTTTCCGGAATATTCCAGGCTCTATTCTATTGGTTTCTCGACACGCTCTCGAGATCGCAGAAACCAGAACTATAAAACCTATATTAGCGGATTATTTTTGCCGTTGGAGTCAGTTTATATTGAGCAGCCGAAGGCGATTGAAAAACGTCAAAGTAAAGCGTTGACAGTTGTGAAATTTGTTTGGAAGATTTCTTATACAATCAAGAGTGGCAATAAAGTTTGTTTGTCTACGTGACGTGTTTCTACGATAACCCAATTTAGAAGTTACAATATTAATAAATAATTTATAAAGTTTCAAATTCAACAGATCTATCCATTTGCATTTATGACCAGAAATCATTTTTTAACCTAGGGAGCTAAGAAACATCCTGTTGTTAATAGCTTTTCCGGTAAAAACCACTTACCAGCGACAATGTCAGCAGCAATAGGAGCAGATGAAAATTATTTTATTAACACTATTTTATGACGGATTCTTGCTAACACTTCTTGCATGATATTGCAATAGGCAACGTTTGTTGAGATATTTATTAATGTTTAAAAATAATCTACCTAAGGCTAGAAAGCCTCAAACTTTGTCAAGTAAAAATTGGGAGTTATGTTGCCAATTTGTGTCCAAAATTATAATAGAAAGGACGCGTTGCTCGTCTTGGGTATACATACTATCAATTTAATGTATGTGTATTATTAAATAAGAAGTTATAAAATATAATTTGAGCGCCAAAATTTATTTTGTTATATTTTTGTGTTTTAATATTTTAAAGTTTATATTTAAATCTTATTTTATGGTTGAGCGCCAAATGATTAAATTGTATCTTATAAAAATTAGTAGGATATATTTTTTTTATTAATAAATTCTTTTAAATTCAAAATATGGACACTAATTCTTATCAGTTCCTTAATTTCCTGAGCTGGTTATATTCTTACTTATAACTTTTTCTAATAAATACAATTTGTATGTTTAAGTACTCTGATCGTTCTTGGTTCATATTCCTCTTGTTATCTCCTCGAATTCCTCTTTCTTTTATTATTTCCGCCTCCGTCTCCTGCTTTATATTTTGTCTGGTACTCTTCTTTCTTATTATCCTTTTCGGATCCGTCATATCCTGTCTCTATTTTATCTAGTACTTCTCTTCAGCTCCTACCTTCTATTGTCGCTATTGTAGTTCAATGAATTTGATTGACTGAATTGTTGTTCTTCACTACTTAAAAATTCCCCCTCTCTTCTCTTAATGGTTAAACCAAGCTAAGCAGGGCCGCGCCAAGGGTACTTGCCGCCGGGGTGCGGAATCTTTGCTGTCGCCCTAGCAGCAATCTAGGTTAATCATCAAATATACATTAAAAATAATAAAAATAAATGTATTTTTCTTCAATAATTAGCAGAAAACAAACAATATAAAAAAAAACAAGTGCTGAGAATAGGAACTTAAATAGTTATCATAAGTAACAGTAAATATATTTATAATATAAAATACATGTGTAAAAATAACAACAATACATAAAATGATGCTTACATATCAGTATTACTGACTTTTCATTTAAATAGTAGGAATTTTGTTATTCAAAAAATAATTTTTTGGGCGTTTTTTTTGCAAATTCTTCAACAAGCAAAACGTGCGAGGGGTAAAAATGCATAGGCGTAATAAATTAGAAGATGCTCAGATATGAAAATATACAAAAAATACAATAAAAATAATTGTATTACATCCCGTTATTTGTAGTAGTAGTGATATAACAGTTTTTGTCAATTTCGACACATTAAATTATAAAAATAATGTTATTTCCCAAATTTTTATCTTGTCAATTACCTGAGATAGAAAATAATAGAGAGTGACTAATTCACAGCACATGGATCAGTTTGAGAGGTGAGGGTTGCAAAGAACAAAATTCGGCGTGCCACTTGGTCAACCTCGCGCACTTTAACAAGTCAACTAAGATCTTAGAAAGGACTTATTTATAGTAAGGGGATATGATCTAATTGACAAAAATGTAAAAACGGGGAAGAGATTAATTTTAACAGGAGTGCATGTGCAGTTTAGCTTGACTGACGTCTGCTACTAACCAACGGTCATTTCCCGCCCCTGGATCGTGGCGCCCGGGTGCCACGCACCCCTTGCAACCCCGGGTTGGCGCGGCCCTGAAGCTAAGTTCACGTAGTAATGGCGCGAAATATTTGCTAATGTTCTACAAATCTAATCATCCTAGGATGAAGCAAAGAAATACAAAAGCTACTGTAATAAGAATGTGGGATTGCAATAATCAATAGTTTTAAAAAAACGTTCTAACCACTAGTGCGTTCCTTTAGAAACATTGATTTTATTATTACAGTAACGTAACCTTTCTGTAGCCTATTTAATGATGATATTTTGCCAAAAAAAATATATCAAAAATATAGTACAATAAACCTGAGAACATTAAACTAGTTGTCGTGTCAGTCATACCGATTCAACATAATATTATTTTATTCACGGTATCAAAAAATTATTGTAGTTAAATTTGGGTTTAGAATTTAGAAAGTTACAATGTACTATGATGTACTGTCTGCGATAAAAATTTTTACAATTTTGCTTTTGGAAATTCTTTTTATTGCATTAATCAGAATTTAAATAATACTCTTGTTTTACGTGTCATATTACTGTTCTCCATCAGCAGAAATTGGACAATACGCTGTCTATTTGGAAAGATGATAGAACGTGGGAAACATAAAAAATAATCCTGTTACTTAAAATCTACAGAAGTAGTACTTAGATAATTGCTACTACTATTAAATATGATACATTTTATTTTCGTGGAACGAGTAATGTTTTATTTTTACCAAAAACGCAAAACATGTAAAATATACTTATCATACCAGGTAACACGTTTGGAATAAATACGACAAGATTATGAAAACAATTTTCATCTTCAAATCACTTCTAAAGACGGATATATTTCTGTATAAAATAATCTAACAAACTTATTCACTGTTACATTCCTAGAAAAAAATCTCTGTGAGTATTCAATTACTTGAATTTCGAAAGGCCATATATCCAGCTAATTCTATTGATATACAATAAGCTTCTGAGGACTGCAAATTTGACAAGGCAAGTGACATTGATTTTTCATAAATAAATATTTATCGTTTGCCTTTTCTAATGCAAACAACAAGGTTTAGTTTATTTACACCCTACAAAAGTTTGTGACTGTAAGAGAAGCGAAATTGTTGACGAAGCTTCAAAAGTTTTTCAGTAAAACGCCTTCGATTGCTTTTGATAAGAAACAAACTTGACGAAACTAGATCCATTGCAACTGTTTTGTTCTGAAACAATTTCATTCAATAGGATTAAAATTGGCGCTACATACGAAATAGATTATAATTGTAAATCCTTGGTTAATAGTGGATTTCATATAAAAAAGAATAAAAAAATCGAATGTATCCGTACAACATATATTTTATGATATAATAAAGTTTAAAAAAGTAAAACATAATTGAAAGATTTTATTCAAATTTGGTATTAGATTTTCATTTCAGTTTGCCTATTTTTAAGCTATTATGTAATTTAAATTACGATTATAAAACAGACTGTTAAAAAATATATTGTTGTCTTTGTCGATATTCAATAATTTGCAAGTGCCATACCATATACTTACAAGCATCTATCGTTAAAAATATCAAGTTATTAATGGAATAACAGTATAAATAATTAACAAGGTCATCCCTTTATTTGTAAACAAAGTTGAATATTGTTTTCATATCTGTTTTTTTTCTATATTTCGTTGATGTTTCTCGCCTGCCTGGAGCATTGTAACGGATACTAAACAATATATAATTTAGGATGCAATTCAGTCAAATATTGCTATACATATTTGTCTCATGCAAAAATCTAATTGTGTTATTAAAATTAGCTGTAGGATGTAGAACTGATTTAAGGTTTCCCGAGATGTTGTATTGTCCACGGGTTTCAGCATACACTGGGCAATGTATGAGGATGTGCTGTATTGTCAGGCGCCTGTTGAAGGTTGCACATGAGGATGGATTGGAGGCCGTCATTAGGTAACGGGTGTGTCCAATTCGTAACTTGCGGCATACAATTTGTCTTTTCTGTTCATTTATAGTAGATGACTGGAGTTTATTCTTTCATAAATTTGCCCTGGAATCTGGAATTAAGGGCAGGGTAGCAAAAAGGCTACAGCGTTAGGAGATCAGTCCACCTGAGCCGCCAACCAGCCTAATAAGGAGAAAAAGGTGGTCATGTTGCTCAGGGGGATCTCTCTAATGTAGGCCATAGAAGGCCATTACTCTCTCAACACGGACTCTTTTATTGACGAGATGGCAGTGCACTCACAGAGTGCATGAAATATTGTCTCGTCTTCCTGTTCGCAACCCCAACAAAGAGCTGTTTCGCACCTCCTCATGTAATAGAGGTGCTTCCTTAGCCAGCAATGTCCAGTTTGAATACTTGTCACTAGACGAAGATTTGTCTTCGACATAGCCAGGTACTTTTTGTTTGTATCCTTGCAGGGGTACTCTAGGAACTTCTTAGCAAATTGACAGCCATTTGTTTCATCCCAACGTTTCATAAATACTTTGTGGGTGTCTCCTTTGATAATTTCAACAAATGCTGACAACGGAAGCACACTGGAGAGACCAGGTCCAAGAATATTCAGACCCGATGCACTCTTACCAAACTTGTCAGCTACTTTATTGCCATGGCACCGGTCGTGTGCCTTTACCCAGCATACAGATACGCTGTTGTTAGCTGAGGCCACTACTAGTGCCTGATGGCATTCCCATGCTGATCTAGTTGTCTGCCTGTTTTGGGAATAAACACAACCCTTAGTTCCCCCCAAATCTTCGGAATGTAAAGGTGTGCAAAGCACAGACTAAACATCCTTTCATGGTGCGGCATTAAAACATCCAAGCCCCATTGTAAAAGAGCTGGATAAATGCCGTCAATGCCTGGCGATTTGAAGGTTGAAAAGGTTTGCACTGCCCATCTTATTTTATCTTTAGTAACAGTCTGGTTAGCAATCTTCCATGACCGAAGGTTGATTCTCAATTTTGTCTGACCATTCTTTCCGTTCCATTGGTGTGGATACTGGGAAGTGGGTCTGCATCAGCAGTTCCAGACTTTCATTTAGATTAATGGTTTTTCACCATTTTCTCTAGTTAGTAAGCCCAAGTCATGGTCTCTTTCTTTTGCAAGGACTTTACATAGCCTAGCAGCCTGCGAGTAGTCATCAATCTCCTCGCAGTAGGCTCTCCAAGCATCCCTTTGTCTTTTCCTGACTAGTTTTTTTAAAAGTCAAGTGGGTTTTGTACAGTTCCCACTCTGAGTCTTGTCTTGTCAAGATGTCTTGATCTGATATTGGTGGAATATGTAGTAACAACAAAGCAGCTAGTGGCGACGTCATTTTTGGAAACGTCTGTATATAGAATATTGTCGGCCCGTTCTGTGGCGATTAGTTCTAGAAATTCTTGATTAATGATATAATTAATGATTGGGAGCCTCATGTTTATTGTATTTACGTAAGACTGTGTTGTTGAAATCGGATGAGGAGAAATTAAACTGAGATCGTAATTACCTAACAAAGGTTTTATTATTTGTGAAATCTGGTGTGACAAGTTCGTAAGGTGATTTGGTGGGGTTTGAGAATATCGAAGACATGATTGCTAGGGCTAACAGAAATCTTAGCCGAGTACGTTAAAAGAAGTTATTCACGTCTTAATAAAAGTGAAAGTTCGTGAGATTCACAATAAAGGGATGTAAAAGGGCTAGATTTAAATACTCCAAGACAGATACATAACGCTGAGTTATGAATTTTGTTCAAAATATCTAAATTTGATTTGCTAGCAGTGGAAAAGATTTTACTAGCATAATCCAGTTTTCAGCGAATTAAACTTTTGTATATTTTTAGAAGAGTTTGTTCTTTAACTCCCCAATGATGATTAGAAGTTTTCAAGGTGTTTCTCATGCAGTTGTTTTCAACTTCCTGGATATGATATTTCCAGCACAGTCTACTATCAAAAATGAGACCTAAAAATTAATGTTCGTTGAAAATATTTGAACCAAAATTGATGCACACTGTGACTTTACATGTAGCTATTATGTGTTACAATATTCAGTTCATTCAGCATCCAATGGTGGAAGAAAAGGGCCTCGCTGGTGCGACTCCGCCCACGTCTAGATTAGTCCACGATATGCCACTGGTTCCAGGTACCACTATAGCCTTTTGTTTATCATTATTTCAAACAGTCTAAGAGCCAGTGGCCGGCAACCTATAAGTAAATGATTATACCTCAAATTTTGCACAATGAGTCTCTTATACATATCACTCATGATGTGAGGATTCGCTAAGCCCGAGGCCGACTCAAGAGTTACTCAGGTGCGAGAAGTATGAAAATGCAACCAACTTCGTTATTAAATTAACAAAGCTGCCGTTTGAAAATTTTAAAATATAAAATTATTATTATATAAAAATAACAAAGGCAGACGATTACCGTGCTTCTAAGGTCATGGCAGACACTTGTGAAATTGGCAAAAATTATAAATTTCAAAAGTATTTGATTAAATCTGATTTTTGACGTTAAAAAACTGTCAGAAATGTCAAGCATTGTAATAGACATCACCAAATCTCAGAACCTGTGCCAGAAATAGAGGTTATTTATTACTTATATTATTTTAATATAAAAAGGTGTTAAAAATAATAAATAATAAAAATAAATGCCTAATTTGTTAGATCTGAAATTTTAAAATTTTCAAACAGCAGCTTTGTTAATTTAATAACGAAGTTGGTTAAGTTTTCATACCTCTCGCACCTGAGTAACAGTTGGGTCGGTCTCGCCGGGCTTAGCGAGTCATCACTTCATGAATGATAGGTATAAGAGACTCACTGTGCAAAATTTCAGGTATAATCATTTGCCGGCCATAATCGGTTGCCGGCCACTGGCTCTTAGACAAAACAGTTTGCACATTGTACAAGTCAGGGATCTGAGCCGAAATGTTGTAAGGTGGGCTGATATGGTGTTATCTTTTTTGAAAGGTAGAATGGTCATTTCAATTTACTTGAAGGCAGCAAAACCCATAATCATTTTAAATTCGATATTGAATTTCATCCTGTCTACCTGTGTTTTAGTATTGGGTATCACGTAACTGTTAAACAATATTCTGTCCAAATATATGTGCTAAAAGAATTACATTTCAGCAAAAACTACTTGGATGGTGTTTAGTGTGATATTATATTTTCCCATTTCAATCAAAACAATTCTCATAACTTCCCAAAGATAGCGACCAAAAAACCACACTGTTTTTCATCTCTACCATTTCAGTAATTATCGTAAAATTTGGCTCTTGATTTACAATATATGCCCTTACAAACAAAAAGTTGCCTATAGTTTATCAACTTTATGTTCCGTAGCACTCATATTTCTCTCAGTAGCCCTGAAGCCACGCATCTGGAGTTTACGGCTGCCATCTGGCGCTAATCTGCAAATATGCCTTGCAAATTAACTCAACCATGAAAATCATGCGTTCTTTCTTATTTTAATCTTTGTTTCCGTATTCTTTTTCCCTTTCAGTTATTGATTTGTATCATGTGACAATAATCTATATACCTACAGGATGCCCCACAAAGTTTGAGACACCACTTGGCCCACTACTAGGATCAAATTACACTTACTGAGTCTCTATTTATAAAAGTTACACCTATGTCGGTATAATCCTAATTTAGACAGAACGTTCGATTTTGGTATACATTTTTGTATGTAATATATGTTTTGAATGTCTGAGAAAACAAACAGACTAAAATATATTTTTAAAATGGTGTACCCGCTTGTGACGTCACTACACGCAACTCTAAACTAGGAGATCTACCGCTAATACCCGATTAGATTAAAATGTGGTATGTTGTTTCGTTGCGATGTTATAAATATTTTGGTATATGTTCAGTTGAAATTTAATTGAGTAAGCTGATTCTACCTGAATCTACCTGAAGTTTATGGAGATGTAATTAATTCTAAGATACAAAACGTTCGAATAAATATCTGACATTAGATCCATTATTTTTCACTTATACTTTCGATTTATGAAATTAAAATAAATTTGAACAAGCCCATTGTCCTACATATCTTTTATGAGCATACTAATTGCTCAGTACTTTAGCTTTGCAAATGCGAATTTTTGAAAAATATTTTTTGCTCTTGTTCTACTAAAAATTGAAATTATTATTATTATTATTATTATTATTATTATTATTATTATTATTATTATTATTATTATTATTATTTGTATAAAAAATTTAGTTAAATACATTCATATTGAGATCTATTTTATATGTTTAATGTATGTTTATTTATTATAATTTTTATAAATCTTTTTTCTAATTAATTTTTATTTTTTGATAACTTATCAATTTAACACTCCTCTATTTTTATCGTAAAACAAAAATCTAACGAAATACGAAACATTTGCAAAAAGAATTTTATTTTGGTAAGAATTATTAATTGATAATTACCAGCACTTTGTAAGTACTAAACACAGGACTTTCTGTATCAAATTTTATCTTTAAATGATGAAAACATTTTAAAGATCTCTCTTTCGGTCATCTGAAACAATTTACAAATCAATTGTATGACTTATTTTTGCAATTTTTATAATGAATTCTGTGTGTAACTGCCAATCAATTTGTATGAATAAATCAAAACGTATTTGAAAAGTTGCAATATGTTCGCAATTATTCATATTCAATTCAAAGTAGGTATGTTCATTTATGAACACAAATTTAGTTTTCGCAATAATAATTATCAAATGCAAATGTTTAACTCTCTACACTCGCCTGCCTCTGTGGAATTATGATAAGGGTTTTGATAGGAAGTTCAGCGTTTCTTGAGCGAATAACTAACTAAATAACAATTTTAAAGGGGTAACGGTTAAGTGAACGTGGGTATAATAGTCTTCAAGCTGTTTGCATAGTTTGTGGTTTGGAAATATGGCAGGCCACAAGTGTTTTGGATACCCCATCTTCGACTTGTAATTCCGTGGAGAAACGCACGCCAGAAAAATTATAATGGCGTATTTAAATTTTTATATG